>BLSH010322930.1:25495-36272 GCA_018402905.1 Glandirana rugosa | reverse complement strand
TCATAGTTTGTAAACGCGTCAACTTTTGTGCAAACCAATCAATAAACGCTGACTGCGATTTTTTTTTATCAAAAAAATGCTAGCAGACTGCTGTATTTAAGGAGGCCTGCCCCCTGCCAATCCAGACTGTAGATTGGTCAGTGCTCCTTGTCATACATTAGGAAGTGACACCTCCTCATCCAGAGGATGATCAAGTTGACAACCACTGGTCTAAGGACTCTGAAGAAGCCTTGTGACAACAGCCTGAAGCTGTTTAAAGGGCAAGTTCACCTTTTCATGAAAAATTAAAAGATTAACTTTCTCCAAATATGCTGGCCACCCCTCCGAACCCAGCTTGCAATAGCAGACGTGATGCACTGTGCTGCTGGTGTAGCGGTCTATACAGAGCCATACACAGTTCCTGGCAGGGCAGCCATCAGAAATTTTGGGGCCCCTGACACAGCTTTAAACCTGGGCCCCCCCCGTCTGACCACCAACATTCCCCAGGGCCCGCCCACTGGCCATCCCACCACATCCGCCCACTTGCCCTCCTACCAAATCTGCCCTCTGGCCAGGGGTGTACACGTGTTGCAGCCGCAGTAGGAATTATACACCCTGTCACACTTACCAGGTGTAGCCTGCCCAGGGCTGGTGCAAGGATATTTGACACCTTAGGCGAAACCTCATTTTGCCGCCCCCCCCCCCTTTGGCTCCGCCACTGACTCCACCCAATTTGCCCTGTCCATGTATATGATGGAGGTGGCGGAGGTGGAGATTTTTCCTGCGCCTCTCTACCTATTTCGTTAGCCGTGGTCCGCGGTCCTGCACCTGTGCTTCTGCACCTGGCTTAAAGACAAATAATGGTGGCACCGGCTCGCTTCCTCATGCCTGTCGTGGTCCGCAGGTATATGAACAGGCTTGGGTAGTATATGGACAGGCTGGGGTAGTATATAGACAGGCTGGAGTAGTATATAGACAGGCTGGAGTAGTATATAGAAAGGCTGGGGTAGTATATGAACAGGCTGGGGTAGTATATAGACAGGCTGGGGTAGTATATGGGCAGGGGCTGGGCGCCCTGTGGGGAAGTGCGCCCTAGGCGGCCGCCTACTCCGCCTAGTGGTAGAGCCTGCCAAGCAAGACCCATTCAAGTGAATGGGGCCGCTCTGCAAACATCCTGCAACTGTGTGCAATGCATGCTAGTGTGGGATCCAAGGGGTTAAAACAGGTGGTGAAAAGGTGATAAAAGCCTCCTCACTGCCTGCTTTAGGCCCTTGATCACTGCACAAGGTTGCTGTAATTCTTTTAAGTGTGACAGGGTGTACAATTCCTGTTGCACCATGTGTAGTGGGGTGCAGTTGCAGGTTGGTAAAAAACAGGGCTCATCTATGGGGATTTTACCTGACCCAAACTGCAAATGTAAACAAGTTCTTACTGGCCTGAGCCCCCTATCATAGTCACCTTTTAGGGGATGTCATGGGAGAATAACAGAGAGGGATACTGTACAACAAGGACAGACAGGGATGCCAGGGACAGAGAGGGAGGCAGTATGAGGACAGAGAGGGATGCCAGGGACAGAGAGGGACACTGTGCAGACAGGGACAAAGAAGAACACCATGGGGAGGGATCAGAGAGGGATGCTGTGGGGGCGGGGGCAGGGGTAGGGCACAGGGGGACACTATGGGGGGGCTAGGAAGATGCAAGGGGACACCATGGGGTAGGGGAAGGGAGGAAACGGGGACACCGTCGGTGGGGGAGAGGAGGACACTGTTGGGAATGAAGGACATAGGGGTCACTGTGGTGGGGGAGGACACCATGGGTGGGGGAGGGAAGGACACCGTGGGGGGGGTGGAGGACACAGGGGGTCACCGTGGTGGGTGGAGGACACAGGGGGACACTGTGGTGGGTGGAGGACACATGGGGACACTGTGCATGGGGGAAGGGAGGACGCTGTGGGGGGTGGAGGACACAGGGGGACACCATGGGGGGGGGCCAGGAGAGTATCATAGAGCCTCCTGCAGTCCTGTTGGGGCCCCCTACATGTGTACTGTCCCTAGACACCAGTAAAAAAAATAGTGCACAGGCAGCACAGCCTCACCCCGATGCTTCCAATAAGACCTTGTGCCAAACCATAGGTGCTGGAGGTCCCAAACTTGGACCAGTTGTGGTCCAGGTGGCCCTCTCTATGTGACCCAAGTTTTGTATTTTTATCGCCTATGGTTCGGGAGAGCGGTGTTCCCAAATTGGGTGCCCCCTCCCATAGACTCCAATGTTAAGTCTGAAATTCACCCGACAATTGCTGGTCAATGACCGGTCAATTTGGGGACCCGGTATGGCTAAACCATAGGTGCTGGAGGTCCCAGTGGTCCCTCTCTATGTGACCCAAATTTGTTATTTTTATCGGCTATGGTTTGGGAGAACAGTGTCCCCAAACCAAGAGTCCCCCTCCTATAGACTCCAATGTTAAAGACCACTAAAATCTTTGTTATAAGGGCCCCTTGAGACATTGGGGCCCCTTACAACAGTACTGCCTGTACCCCCCTGATGGCGGCCCTGGTTCCTGGGTAAGTATTCAACATCATAGCAAGCGCTCATTGGTCATTACAACCACCAGACCATTCTGACCAATGAGAAGCGCTTCTTTATTCTGGGACACCTTACCGAAAGAAGGAACCTCATATGCGCTGCTTGTCAACACAGTCCATAGCTGTGCTTGTCATTGTGAGAAATATGGAAGATGCTTACTGTGTATTGCAGTGTACAGACCTCTACACCAGCAGCATAGGGCATCACGGCTTTTTTTGTGAAAAGGTGAACTTAACCTTTAAATTGATTTTAACATTTTTTTTTCTATAACAAATATGTTATTCTTACCTGCTGTGTACAATGGTTTTGTACAGAGCAGCCCAGATCCTCCACCCCTGGAGTCCCCCGCCGGCACTCCTGGCTCCTTCCTCCTGCCGAATGCCCACTATAGCCAGCCACTTTCTATGGTCACACTCGTACAGTCTCGCTTCTTAAAGTGGTAGTAAAGTTTGAAAAAAAAAAGATTTCCCTGTGGAAAGCAATGTTATAATACATTGCATACTAGCACATTACCTTAAAACGAAACCCTCCAGTGGCACGCTATCACCATTGATTGGGTTTCCATCTTCACTTAGTCTTCCCTCCGGGTTCACAGGCTCCAGCCGTCATTCCCGTGCATGCGTATGGGAGCCACGGTTTACGGTACAGAGCCGTTCATTCAGAGTGCATGCGCCAGTGATGTCACCGGCTGCTATTCACTGGAATATCTCCTAAACGGTGCATGTTTAGGAGATATTAATTTTACCTACAAGTAAGCTTTAATGCAGCCTCACCTGAGCCCAGGAATGAAGCCTCACCTGTGCCCAGGAATGCAGCCTCACCTGTGCCCAGGAATGCAGCCTCACCTGTGCCCAGGAATGCAGCCTCACCTGTGCCCAGCAATGCAGCCTCATTAGTGCCCAAGAATGCAGCCTCACCAGTGCCCAAGAATGCAGTCTCACCTTTGCCCAGCAATGCAGCCTCCCCAGTGCAGGGGATCAGAGATGAGAACCAGCTGGATCATCACACACTGGTGGGTGTCAGTCTGGCATTGCCTGCTTTAATTGGAATTGCCGGGTGCCCTCTGTCACACAAGTCCCGACTCCTGGATCGGCTCCCACCTATGATAGACAGCACTTGTCTCGGCATTGGACAAGTGCGCTGTCTGTCAAAGGAGCCAGACCAGGAGGCAGGACTTTATGTGACAGCAGCACATGGCGATTCTAATGAAAGCTGACACAGCAGACGACTGATACCCACCAGTGTGTGGCACCCGGGATAGAATGCCCCCCCGTGGCGTCACTAGGGTTGGTGTCATCTGGTGCAGTAAAACATTGTGTCAACCCCCCCCCCCCCGGTCACTGAGCCGGCTAGTGCATTGGCATGGCTCTCCACCCTTAACCTGCCACAATGATTGTAGCTGGCATGGGATTGGGGGGGGGGGTGGATGGACCTGGGATGGGATAGGGGTGGTGGATGGAGCTAGGATGGGATCGGGGTGGTGGATGGAGCTGGGATGGGATCAGGGTGGTGGATGGAGCTGGGATGGGATCAGGGTGGTGGATGGAGCCGGGATGGGATCGGGGTGGTGGATGAAGCCAAGATGGGATCGGGGTGGTGGATGGAGCCGGGATGGGATCGGGGGAATGGATGGAGCCGGGATAGGATATTTGATTTGAGGGGGTGAGGGTTAGAGGATATGTGCTAGGGGGTGCTTTGGGAGGTGAGAAGAATTGTGCTTGGGGGGTCAAATTCAAATCTGCCCCCCTCCTTCTAGCACAAGTCTTCTCTAACCCAACACAAAGCACTCACTAACACATACAGTATCCTGTAACCCCCACCCTCCTCCCTAAAATAACTCCTGGCAGCATAATTGTTACCAGCCCCCCCTTCCCAGTCACCATGTCCCCAAAGACTCCTGTTATTACAGACCTCAGCTCCGGCCCTCAGGCAGATGCCGTAGCATGGTGTCCCACCTCTTCCTTGGCTCTTCCTCCCGGCCAGTGTACTTGTCATGTCAGAGGCGGGGAGAGGAATGAGATCGTGGCGTGTGGGACCATGATGGTCGGACCTCGGGCACCCTGCCTGTCTGTCTCTGCCTCACTCTCTCCTCCCCGCACATCGCGTGGAGCCAAAGAGATCCCGGAAGGTAAGGAGGAAGAAGAGGGAGCTGTGGCGCCCCTCTTAATGCTGGTGCCAGTCAGAACCTGGTGTCACCCCCTCTGCTTCAACGCCCGCCTTGCAATCCGAGGACAAATCCGGGGACAGACAGGCTCCAGAGACAGTGTCCTCAATCTGGGGACTGTCTGTTAGGAAAAGACACTAAGACCAGAGGGTTCTGGCCGTTTCCGCTCTGGTGCGCACGCTTGTGTCCGTTCGCGCGCCGGAAATGGCGCCAAACGGCGCTACTTAAACCCCAGCAGCAAGTGCTGTCCGTTCTACAGTGTCTGTGACCTGTGAGCCCCAGCTCAAACCCTCTGTTCCTGTACTACTCCACTTCCTGTTGACCTGGCTTGACCTGACCTGCTGATCTGCTGCCTGCACCGACCCTGGCTATCCACGACCCTCTGATTGTATCCGATTGTCTGCTCCCTTTGTACTTCTGCTGCCCGCCTAATAACGAACCTTGCTTGGGCTTGACCACCCTTTTGCCTGACCCATCTGTACCGCACTGCCTGCCTGTTGCTGACCCAGCCTGCACGACCACCTCTCTGATCAGCACGACCATCTGGATCATCACATCATCACCAGTGACCATCCAGCCCTCGTGCCATCCTCCACTCTTGGACTTCTGTCTACTCTACCAGGGGTCCTTGAATCGGTGCGCAAGAGCGGTTGTTCCCTGCACAAGACAGACTCCACCACCAGGACCGTGACAGTAATGAGCAGCCATGACCGAGTCTGCGCAGGGGACCTGCTCCGCCATGGACGATTTGTGTGCGCACCTTGCGGGTCTTACGCAAGCAGTCAAGAACCTGCAAGAGGGTTACACCCGGTTGGAAGAATGGGTACAGGAGCTTTCAACCGCCCCAACTGCTGGCTCTGCTGCAGCCCGCACTATTGTGGCCCTGCCCTCTGAGCCCAAGGTCCCGCTGCCGGATAAGTTTTCCGGGGACCGACGTAAGTTCTGGTTCTTCCGGAGTGCATGTGAACTGTACCTGGGGCTTCAGTAACGCACCTTCTCTCTGGAGACCACCAAGGTGGGATTTGTCATCTCCCTACTGCAGGGCGAACCCCAGGCATGGGCCCTTAGATTGTGGGAGCAGAACGCCCCTGAAGTCGCCACAGCGGCCACATTTTTTTCAAGCCATGGCGCAACTGTATGAGGATCCCCACCAGGCTGCCACAGCGGAGGCCACCCTGCATACACTCCAGCAGGGTCGCCGTCCAGTGGAGCACTATGCCGCTGAGTTCCGGCGCTGGAGCGCAGATACAGCCTGGGGCAACGCTGCTCTCCTGTTTCAGTTCCGTATGGGAATATCGGAACCCTTAAAGGATGAGTTGGCACGAGTGGGGATACCCAAGACCTTGGAGGAGCTGATTAACCTGACCATCTCCATTGACCGGCGCCTCAGGGAGCGCCGCGCTGAAAGGTCTTCTGGGCAGTTACGCCCCACCTGGATGCTTCCACGGGTTCCCAGTTACCCGATTCCGCCTGCCTTCCACCCGGCACCCTCCTCCTCTCCACAAGACACCTCTGCACCGATGCAGATTGGGCTGTTACGCCCATCCCTCACCACCGAAGAAAGGCAGCGTCACTTTACTCTGAACCTATGTCTATACTGTGGTGAACCCGGCCACGTGGTCAGGATGTGCCCCGCTAAGCGCGGTAAGTGCTCTACAGTTGCTTCAAATGACCTGCCTAGCTCCCCAAGTTCTGCGGCTCAACTCACCATTCTCCTTTTTTTGCAGCTTCCCGGAGGGAATACCACGGCCCCAGCAATCCTTGACTCCAGGGCGTGCAGTTGTTTTATTGACCTGGACTTTGCTGCACTGCACTGCATCCCCTTACAACCAAAATCCCACAAGATGGTGATCCGCTTGGCCGACGGGTCGACCATTAAATCCAGGACTGTTACCCACGAGACGGCCCCTCTTCCTTCTGTCACCTTTGATGGTCACAAAGAACTCCCGCGGCTGGACGCCATCGCATCTCCCCTCTGTCCCATTATTTTGGGCCTACCTTGGTCCAGGCACACAACCCCAGCGTTGATTGGGCCACAGGGACAGTCCGCTTCCAGTCGCCTTACTGCCGACGACATTGCTTAGCCTCCAGAGGTGAAGTTGTTCCACCACTCCTCTGTCTGGACTCTGACACTGAACCCGACATCCGTACCCTCCTTCCACCGGCCTATAATTCATTTCTGGATTTCTTCAGTAAGAAAAAAGCTGATAAACTACCTCCGCATAGGCTCTACGACTGCCCCATTGATCTGTTGCCTGGGGCAGAGGTGCCCTTCGGGAGGATTTATCCCCTCTCCAAGCCTGAATTAGCGGCCCTCAAGGCCTACCTGGACGAGAACTCCAAGAAAGGGTTCATCCGACCCTCCACTTCTCCTGCTGGGGCCGGCATCTTCTTCGTGGAGAAGAAGGACCACTCGCTCAGGCCGTGCATAGATTACCGGGAACTTGACCATTAAAAACCGGTACCCTCTGCCTTTAGTCCCGGAGCTCTTCCAGAGGTTAGGGGCAGCTACCATTTTCACCAAGCTTGATCTGTGGGAAGCGCACAACCTCATTCGTATCAGGGAGGGAGACGAATGGAAAACAGCGTTCCGCACCCGCTTCGGTCATTATGAGTACCTGGTGATGCCCTTCGGTCTATGCAATGCTCCGGCGACATTTCAACACTTTGTAAACAATGTGTTCCGGGATTTCCTTGACCTCTTAGTGATCATTTATTTGGATGACATCCTGATTTTCTCTGCTTCCCTTGAAGAACACCGTACGCATGTCACCAAAGTTCTGGGTCGGCTCCCTTGGGGGGGGGGGCAATGTTAGGAAAAGACACTAAGACCAGAGGGTTCTGGCCGTTTCCGTGGTGGTGCGCGCGCTGGATCATCACCTCATCACCAGTGACCATCCAGCCCTCGTGCCAGCCCGCACTCTTGGACTTCTGTCTACTCTACCAGGGGTCCTTGAATCGGGTGCGCAAGAGCGGTTGTTCCCTGCACAAGACAGACTCCACCACCAGGACCGTGACACTGTCCCCGGAAACCAGGGACATCTGGTCACCCTATAAAAGGGGGGTTCTGGGGGGCTGCTGCAACAGAAAAGGTTTAATGTTTAATGTAATGCATTAAGGTGAAAAAACGTGAAGGCTTATAACCCCTTTAATCTTGAACTGCGTAAGGGATTCTTTACACTAAGAGCAGTAACAAAAAAAGTGGAACGTCCTTGCACCACATCATTACAATCTGATTGTCGAGCTACCAAGAAGATGTAGATCTAAAGTTGATTGTACAGAAATTGAATGTTTGCATTGTACCATGTATGCATGTCAACTTAAACATTTTTTTTGATGAGTTTCTCAGTGATCACAATATACAGTATGTCATGGGAGCCGGAGATCAAGTAAAAGTGCTTTTTATGGTCCCCTAGACAGCAACAGCCCCACAGCAAGGGATGATTTGACTTTAATCATTTGGATGTATGGGAGGGTGACCAGACGTCCCTGGTTTCAGGGGACAGTCCTCGGATTGAGGACACTGTCCCCGGACCAAGTCTGTTCACGGTTTTGTCCCTGGATTGGATTGGAACAGGGGCCCTGACAATTTCAAAGACAGTCAGTGCAGAATTAAGGAAAAAAAAATCTGAATTACACGCCCCCGCTCCTACTGGCTTGGGGGGGGTGTATTTTTTCCATTATCTGTGCTCCTTGCTTTCTAATGATCATGTGCTGATCGGAGCGGAGGGGACTATTTCTTCAGTGTTGGGCACATGCCCATTCTGCTCCCGCTCGCATGTTCCTCTGCCTTCGCTCAAGTCCCTTGCCTTCCCTGGCGGAGTGATCTTCCACTGCCCAGCTCCGCTCCCCACCCAGTAGTAGCTGGGGCTCGGAGAGTGAGACTTGAGAGGCTATGAGGCGGGCGGCAGAGGCAACAGGCAGAGAGAGGCAGCTGAGCTCAGCTGACAGTGTCCAGTAGCAGGAGCAGAGGGGAAGTGGATCCAATCGAGGGACTGCCAGTACCTTCAAGTCTTCAACATCGGTGTGCTTTGGGGGTGTCTGTGAATAGACTACATTGCACTGTGTCTGTCTCTCTGGCATAATGGATGGTATCATAACTCACAGGCAGCAGGCACGCTATCATGGCTCTGGCTGGCAGTGCCCGGTCACAGTGGGGTTGATTTACTAAAGGCAAATCCACTTTGCTCCACAAGTGCACTGCTAGTGCTCCACAAGTGCTCTTGGAAGTGCAGTCGCTGTAGATCTGAGGGGAAGATCTGAAATGAGGGGAAGCTCCGCTAATTTTATCATCCAATCATGTACAAGCAAAAATGCTGTTTTTCATTTTCCTTGCATGTCCGCCTCGGATCTACAGCGACTGCACTTCCAATTGCACTTGTGGAGCACTAGCAGTGCACTTGTGGAGCAAAGTGGATTTGCCTTTAGTAAATAAGCCCCACTGTGACAGTACACTGCCAGCCGGAGCCATGTTAGAGTGCCTGCTGCCTGTGTCTTATCATAATGCTGATGATCTTAACCAGTTTCCGACCATCCCATAACAGATTTACTGCTACAGGGCGGTCGTGCTGCACAGGATCATGTATATATATATATATATATATATATATATATATATATATATATATATACGTGATCCTGCATTTCTCGGTATTGGAGCCGATCAGCCGGTCCGTACTGGACTATCGTTCTGTACACAGGCAGAATGGAGGTCTGCCTATGTAAACAAGACAGATCGTTGTTTTGTCAGTATGGAAGACCTTGATCCTGTGTTCCTGCAAACCAGGGACAGGGATCTATGCCTTCCCTTAGTAAAAGCACCTCCCCCACAGTGAGAAGACACTGGTTATGCACACATTTAACCCTTTGATTGTACTAGATGTTAACCCCTTCCCAGTCAGTGTCATTAGTACAGTAACAGTGCATATTTTTAGCACTGATTGCTGTATTAGTGTCAATGGTTCCCGCAATGTGTCAAAAGTGTCACTTAGTGTCAGATTTGTTCAATATCGTAGTCCCGCTATAAGTCGCTGATTGACGCCATTACTAGTAAAAAAAATATGTCCTCGGATTTCATTTTAAAAATCTGGTCACCTTAATTTACAGGCATTTACAAATTCAGACAGTAGTGGGCAACAGATGCCTACATGTGTTAATATACTTTGCAATAATGCAGAAAAGTGTGCTTTAGCACTTAAAGTGGAACTTCACCCAAAAAAGGGAAGTTCTGCTTTTCCTCCTCTCCCGCTTCTCCACCATTTTTTTCTTTTTTAAGGGAGCAAGTGCCTAGTTTTGACAGGAACCTACTCCCAGTTCTGGTTGCCTCACCTAGGCTAACCAAACAGACGTTCTCCCCCCTCCCCTCTCTGCCAGCAACCTCCTGGGATACACATAGCTCCCAACTATCCCTGATTTTGAGGGACTGTCCCTGATTTGGAACAAAGTCTCTCTTCCTCTTTCCTCCTCATTTGTCCCTCATTTTGGTCTGATCTATATAGTTGTATATATAAAATGCAGTTTTTATCTTGCAAAACCTTTCATTCAACGTCAAAATTGCCACATTTGTAAATTTTAAAAGCCAGTATAAAGGAATAATAGTAATAAAGAAAAACAATTATGGTTTAACTAACCATTTTTTGGTATAATTCTCCTTTAACCACTTGACAACTGGGCACTTAAACCCCCTTAACAACCAGACCAATTTTCAGCTTTCAGCGCTCTCACACTTTGAATGACAATTACTCAGTCATACCAATCAATTTGGTATTAACAAAAAGAAATAATGATAATAAGGAAATATGACCGAAAATTTTAAATGTTTACACCGTTAAAACTGCAACTTACTTTCCAAAACGTTCTATTTTTGACGTAAAATATATATGTTGATATATCTAGTCTGGTTTTACTCCCTGTTTACTCCTCCTTTCTCCTTCTCTCTGAAACAAGGTTTAGTCCCTGTCAGGGAGTTTTAGTCCCTATCAACCCTCGATACACATAGGGTCCTCCAACGACCGTCTCTCCCCTCCCCCCTCTTGCAGACAAACCAATCGG
>BLSH010322930.1:11447-23471 GCA_018402905.1 Glandirana rugosa | reverse complement strand
AGGAGAGAGAAGCCGGCGCTTCCGCCGGCTTGTTTACATGTGATCACGCCGTCATTTGACGGCGCGATCACGTGGTGAAAGGCCGCTCACAGCGGCCATTCACCCCGATCCGTGATCAGTCGGGTCCCCCGGACCCGACGGTCACGGATGTTCCCGTGTGCGCGCCCCAGGGGGCGCGCGGGAACCGCGATTCTGGGAGGACGTCAATAGACGTCCTCCCAGAATTAAGCAACCGCCCTGTAGACGTCAATTGTCTATGGGGCGGTTGTTAAGCGGTTAAGGGGGTGTAGCAGGGATATATCCTATGCCTACATACTTTTGCTAATACGTGTCCCTTGTTCCCATCTCAAAAAGTTGGGAGGTATGGACACATACCGTGGGTCCATTCAGAAAGCTCAGCACGACTCGCACGTATATCGCACTCGCATATATCATGTGCAGTGGGGAGTCGGCTGTGAAGCCGCAGGAAGTCACAGCTGGCTTCCCACACTCAAGATGGCAGTGCTGGGAACCCGAAGACCGGTGAACTACCAGCCTGGGTAAGGACATCGCTGGATAACTGGACTGGTAAGTGCATGTTTATTTTTAAGTCAGCAGCGACAGTATTTACAGTATAGCTGCTGCCTTTTATTTTTTCTAGACTGAAGCATGTCACGAATCACACACACCTACGGTGACTAGCTAACCGAGACGTGTGTGCCGTGACTGGGAGTATATGAGGGAATAAGAGGGAAACTTATACTGCAGTAAGACTTCACTGTACTTTCACAGCCCGCACTACCTTCGGCCACCGCTAGAGGGAGACTCCACTTCAATCCAGCTGGCTCACCACACACAGGCAGATACAAATCTTACATACAACCTGGTGCACTGTAAGGGTTGGGGAGCAGTCTAGCAATTAATACACACTTCTGTCTGACTCCTTGGTAGCGGCCATAAGATCCACCAGCGGCTTGGCCTCTGCTAATAGACTACAGACTGGGAGGGCACAGGCTGATCTGTTATGGTGCGCCTACATCATGTTCACGTGGTACACATTGAGCAACATTCCCATGGTCATCAAGTCACGCGACATAGGTCACATCACCCCTTTTCTCATGCACAATGTATGGTCCCTCCCAGGCAGCTTGCAGCTTGTTCTGCCGCATGGGGACCAGAACCCAAACCTTCTGGCCTACTTCATACACCCTCTCCCAGGCAGTCCGGCCATACCATTGTTTCTGGGTGGTTTGGGCCTGTGTAAGATTTTTCCGCACCAAGCCCATCACCGTGTCCATGCTCTCCCATAGTTTTAGTACATGGTCTACCACTGAGACTTCTGGACCCATATTCTGCTCTCCCAGGCTTCTCAGATGAGACTGAGGGGTTCGCGGACCCTTCTCCCATACAAAAGCTCAAAGGGGGAGAATCCGGTCGATGTCTGGGGTACTTCTCAATAGGCAAAGAGCAGGTGGGGCAGGTATCACTCCCAGTTCCTTCCCTGAGATTCCACAAACACTTAAAGCATCTGCTTTAAAGTGCCGTTGAATCACTCGCACAGCCCATTTGTCTGTGGGTGGTAGGGACTGGCCATGATATACTCTACCTGCATCCTCTGACAACAGCATGCCCGCAACCTTGCCTGGCCGAGTAGAGCTCATGGCTACTGCCTCTGGGTACTGGGTAGCATAATCTACTACTATAAGTATGTACTTTTTCCCTGAACTGCTAGGTATGGCTAAGGGCCCTATAATGTCTACTGCCACCCTCTGGAAGGGCTCCTCAATAATGGGTAAGTGCTTCAGAGGTGCCCTGCTTGTGTCTCCCATCTTGCCAACATGCTGACATGCGACACATGACCGGCAATAATTAGCAACATCCATTGGTCCCCATATGTGGCCAGTAGAAGCTGTGGGCAAGACGGGTCTTAGTTTTTTGTATCCCCAAGTGCCCAGCGAGAGGAATCTTATGTGCAATTAGCAATAGTTGCGCCGGATACTGGAGGGGTACAATCAACTGCCTCTCTGTCTCTCCATCATCAGATGGCTGGGAGGAAATGGCCTCTCTGTACAACCTGCCCTGTTCCCAGTATACTCGTGCCTTGTCATCCCCAGCCAGCCATTTGTCAGCCAGACCCCTGAGCTCCTCTAGGCTGCTGTCAGTTTTGACAGCCTCAGAGAACTCAGCACTATCTGCCACAGGGGCCAGGAGGCGACAGTCTGGGGAGACCTCAAGCGCTCTGTGCAAGTGTTACAAGGGTCTGACCCAGTTAGGTCAGCCCCTTCCACAGACAGTACCTCTGTAGCAGTGGACAGTGGCCTGTCCGGGGCAGAGTTCATCAAGTCTTTTAGGCTCCATGCACACTGGACGCTATAGGGCTGTTTCAGCGTCGGGTAGGAGACGCTGCTCACAAAACGTTCTATTTGCAGTGTTTTGTAAGCAGCGTTTAGCGGCGTTTTTTGGCTTTTTTTTTTTACTTCATTGGCTTCCATTGACTGCAAAAAACGCCAGACGCCGATATACCGGCGTTTAGCGGCGTTTAGCGGCGTTTAGAGACGTTTACCGGCGTCTGCCATTTTTTGTGGTCAGGAGAACGACTTTTGAATGCCAATTCAGGGCGTTCAGATAACAGCCCAAAAACGCCACTGCTGATAAAAGACAATAAACGACCATATGTGCATGGACACATAGGATAAAATAAAGTGGCGTTTTTGGGCTGTTAAAAAAACGCCAAAACTACCAAAAACTGTCGTTTTTGAGATACAGTGTGCATGGAGCCTAAGTTCTACTCCAGTAATTGGCTATGGAGACACACTAGGGCCAGGATATGGCACACAGTCATTAGCCCCCTGACCCTCCCCAGAGTTCCCCATGTGCCCTGAATCACCCAACAGTACCGTACAAGAATCCGGGGCTTCAGGCGGAGATGCAGATTCCAGGGGGGCTGAATTTGGCTCATAGTGGCCTACCACCCGCCCCAGGTCAGTACCCAATAATACATTAGTGGGGATGGCATCTGTTACTCCCACTTCTCATATACCCCGCCCAGCTCCCCAGTCTAGATAAACACAGGCCGTAACTATGGCTGGGTTGACGCCCCAACACGTTTTTACAGAATACAGAATAAGATTCTCAGTGCTCACCAGTTCTGGGCGTACTAAGGTCACTTCTGCTCCGCTGTCCCTTATGCCGGTGGTAACTTTGTCACTCACAGTGACACCAATCTGTCACGAATCACACACGCCCATAGCGACTAGCTAACCGAGACGTGCATGCCGTGACTGGGAGTATATGAGGGAATAAGGAGGAAACTTATGCTGCAGTAAGACTTCACTGTACTTTCACAGCCCGCACTACCTTCGGCTACCACTAGAGGGAGACTCCACTCCAATCCAGCTGGCTCACCACACACAGGCAGATACGAATCTTACATACAACCTGGTGCACTGTAAGGGTTGGGGAGCAGTCTAGCAATTAATACACACTTCTAGGGTTTCTCTAGCTATCTTGCAAGCTAAAACCCCAGTGCTAATCACGCTTCTCACTGTCCACACACCCACACCAGACCCACAATAAATGATAGCCTGCCACCACTCAACAGTTTGCACGCCAACTGGTCTGTTAAGTCACCACACACACACAGACACACACAGATCTCCGTCTGGCAGATCTGTTAGTTTACAATCTGCATGCAATCTGCCCACACAGAGCAATTGCACACCGATTGACACCTAGCTTAAACTGAGTATTAAGGCACTAAAATACAACAATCTCTCTAGCCACTTCCATACCGAGCCTGTTTTTTGGGTTCGGTGTTTACGATCTAAAAACAGTTTTTTTTTAATGTAAAATTACTTAGAACCCCCAAACATTATATATATATTTTTCTAACACCCTACAGAATAAAATGGCGTTCATTGCAAAACATTATGTCACACCGTATTTGCGCAGCGGTCTTCCAAGCGTGCTTTTTTTTTTAATAAATTAATTTTTTTTAGTTAAAAAAAACAGTAAAGTTAGGCCAATGTTTTCCATATTGTGAAAGATAATGTTATGCCAAGTAAAATGATACCCAACATGTCATGCTTCAAAATTGCGTCTGCTCGCGGAATGGCAGCAAACTTTTCAACTTAAAAATCTCCATTGGCGACGTTTAAAATATTCTACAGGTTATCAGTTTTGAGTTACATTCATTGTAATAGAAAAAAGCATGCCAGGACCTCTTAAATATGAGATCGGGGGTCAAAAAGACCTCAGATCTCATATTTACAGTAAAACGCAAAAAAAAAAAAAATTGAAAAAAATGACAGTGCAAAAAAAATGGGCCCTTTAAGACCGTTGGGCGGAAGTGACTTCTGATGTAATTTCCGCCCTGCCGTATTATGGAGCCGAGTGAGCGGCTTCAGCCACTCAGTCGGCTCACGGACACTGGGGGGAGAGGATCCGATTGTCTCCGCCGCTGCCGGGGGGGCACCTCTCCCGCCGCTGATAAAAGTGATCTTGCGGCGAATCCGCCACTAAGACCACTTTTATCAGACACAAAATCACCAGAAGAAAAAAACAATATCTGAATGGTGCCTGTAGCTGCACCATTCAGATATCACCACTCAAAGGCAGGACGTCATATGACGTCCACCTAAAGAGAAGTGACTAGAGATATGAGTCCTAGGTTAGTACACAGAAGTCACTTATTAATTTTAACATTTAATATCCCCAAAGTGGGCAGTGCATAAAATATATACAAAGAAAAAGGAGTTACAAAAAAATACAAAAAAGATAAACAGACAATTCATACAATTGGCAATTTGCTATGAAAATAAAAGGGAATAGATACAGAAATAAACGTTACGTTACGGCAGTCTATCCCTGCACAGAAGTATGTCGAAGAATTTATGGAGACTCCCCAGTTTAGAACTGACTTCTTAGAGTCACCCTTGAAACATGGAGACTCCCCAATTTATTGAAATATGGATGTGGGCTGGTCGTTAGCCCCTGGTCAATCAACCCTGGGGGGTGTTCCTGGCCCAGCCCACAGGATGTTTCATGTTCCGAAACGACAGTCGAACCGTATCAGAATGACACTGACCGCTGGCTCATGGATAGAATTTCCAAAAACAGCACCTTTTTCCATTCGCGACAGTGCCAAACATGATCTACCTGCCGCAGCCCAGTGCCATCTAATGGTTTTGTGTTTTTCGGAGAACCGAAACCAGCTACAAATACAGCTTGGTATGTACTGGAAGCTTATCACCCGTACGATCAAAAGGAATTATTTTCAACTCTCTGCCACTAATATTTCAGCTTTTACGAGAGATGAAATGTATTCTTTTGATGTGTTGACACTAATCAAAGCTTGTAGCCCTCCCGGGACTTTCTCATGCTCCATGCTCCCCTGCCGACTCTTGTAGCCAGTCAGACTGGGATTTCTGTTTGAAGCTTCCAGAAGGTGCCAAATTTTGCTCATTCTAAATGGGAACGTCTTGGTTCTATTTACATGCTAATGAAATGACACATGACGTGGCTGCCATTGAATGCTATATTTTTAACCGGTTCTGCACCACCTGCCATGTATTCACGGCGGCAGTGTGGACGCTGAGCGCAAATCGCCGTAAAAAAGCAGCGATCTGCGGGTGGCCGATAGGGGGAGCGCGCACGCGCCCGCCATGCTCCTGAGGAGCATGCCCGCGTCTCGGGCGGATCCGATGTCTGCCGGAGAGCCGTGATGAGCGGCCACAGCCAAAGAACGGGGAACCGCCGATGTAAACACGGCGGTTCCCCTCTCTGTTAGTAGGGGCATATGAGATCTACTGATCCCTGTCACTGGGATCAGTTAGATCTCTTATGCCCATAACAGCCCAGCCCCCCCACAGTAAGAACACACCCAGGGAACACAGTTAACCCCTAGATCTCCCCCTGCAGGTTAACCCCTTCACTGCCAATGACATTTATACAGTAATCAGTGTACATTTAAATTTCTAATCGCTGAATAAATGTCATTGGTCCCAAAAAAGTGTCAAAAATGTCTGACATGTTTGCCACAATATGGCAGCACCGCTAAAAATCACAGATCGCCGCCATTACTAGTAAAAAATAAAAAAAAATAAAAACCCCAGAAATGAATTCTCATCATCCGTAAACGCGGCCACTTTTGCACAAACCTATCAATAAACGCCGATTGTGATTTTTTTTACCAAAAATATGAGGAAGAATATAAATTGGCCAAAACTTGTGAAAAAAAATGTTTATTTTAAAAAATGGTTATTTTTTTTGATTTGTAACACCAAAAGAAAGCTCTATTTGTGGGAAAAAAGGACGCCAATTTAGTTTGGGTACAACGTCGCAGGACCGTGCAATTGTCAGTTAAAGCGGCGCAATGCCGAATCTCAAAAAGTGCTCTGGTCAGGAAGGGGGTAAAACTTTCCGGGGCTGAAGTGGTTAATAACACAGAATTAAACAACATCTATGTTTCTACTATTTCTATAAATCACATCACATCTTGCTAAGGCAAACTATCTTACATTTACATTTACGTTACATGGCAGTTCACAGAACAATACGATACAAAATTCCCTAGCACACTTACCAGCTAGCCAGCAAAATAAAACAAGTCTAAACTGTTTCAACAATTTGTATTAGGTTTACATTGTATGTATATTTGAAAATATATGTGAAGCCGCACTGCCACATCAAGGCCCCTCTGCAAAGTGCGGTCCCTAACTCTACTCTAGCGCCATTTCCAAATTGAGACATTTAGGGCAATTAATACATTTAGCAGCTAAACTAGTACAAAAATGTTGATAAAACAGAGGTTTTTGTTGCATATATTTGCAAACATATGTGAACTTACACAGCACTCCCACAGCAGAGTGCATGGATCTACTTTATGGCTTTCACTTGATCACAGTGACACCTCGCATAATCTATTCTGAATCTTGGGTGCTCTTAGTGATACAGTGTATGGTGTTTATAAAGTCATTAGCACTTGAAAGAATTATTTGTACCATTCCCCTATAGCTGGTCAAAAACATGTCTGTAAAAAAAAATAGCTAGCCTCCAACCTCCCCTTTTTAGCTGATCCAATACTCGTCTGAAAAAATACTGGCCTCCAAATTCCCCTTATAGCCAGTCCAGCACACGCCTGAAAAAATACTGGACTCCAACCGCCCCTATAGCCAGTCCAACACACATCTGAAAAAATACTGGCCTCCAACCTTCCCTATAGCCAGTCCAACACACACCTGAAAAAAATACTGGCCTCCAACCTCCCCTATGGCCAGTCCAACACACCTGAAAAAAAAGCCATCCTCCAACCTCCCCCTATAGCTGGTCCAAAACACACCTGTAAAAAAAGCCTCCAAACTCCCCTTTTATCTGATCCAACACTCATCTGAAAAAAATACTGGCCTCCAGCCTCCCCTATAGCCAGACCAACAAACACCTGAAAAAATACTGGCCTCCAACCTATAGCCAGTCCAACACACACCTGAAAAAAAAAGGGATTTTTTGTATAACTTACCGTAAAATCCTTTTCTCTGAGTTCACTGACAGACGCAGCCTTCTTATGACACATGGGGTTATGCTCATCCTACTAGGAGTAGACTAGGCAAAACAAACAAAAGCATAGGTTGGCCCCTCCCAGGGGGCCGTCCTCACCTTAGCATATAATCCCCCTGCCCTGTACAGCACATCAGTTCGTAACAAGCCGTACAAAACCAATGCAGAGGGGTGGGTGCTGCGTCTGTCAGTGAACTCAGAGAAAAGGATTTTACGGTAAGTTATACAAAAAATCCCTTTTTCTCTTCCGTTCACTGACAGACGCAGCCTTCTTATAACACATGGGGACGTCCCAAAGCTGTGCCAATCAAGAGGGGTGGGCAAAACCATAACAACTGTACCCAACAGAAAAACGCCCTCTCAGGCGGCGCTAACCGTGCCTATACTGCCGCTTGTAATACCTTGCGGTCAAATGCAGCATCCGAGGATGCTGAAACATCAATCTTGTAAAACTTAGTAAACGTGTGCACTGAGGCCCAAGTAGCTGCCTTGCACACCTGAGACACCGAGGCCTGGTGTCTAAACGCCCAGGAATTACTAACTGCCCTGGTGGAATGAGCCGTGACCGGAAACGGGGGAACCTTGCCCCGAATCTCATATGCATGAGTCACGGTCTTCCGTATCCAACGAGACATGGTAGCTGACGAGGCCGCCATGCTTTTGCGCGACCCTTCCGTCAGCAAAAATAAAGAATCAGACTTCCGAAAGGAAGCTGTAGAACTCAAATACACCCGCAAAGCCCTCACCACATCCAAAGAATGCAGTTCAACTTCTTTGGGATGTGACGGGTGCAGGCACAATGAGGGAAGAACAATATCCTCATTTAAATGAAAGGAAGAAACCACCTTCGGAAGAAACGAAGGGGAAGGTCGCAAAACTGCCTTGTCCTTATGGAGGACCAAGTAAGGTGACTTGCAGGATAATGCTACCAACTCAGACACCCCCCTGGCGGATGTGATAGCCACCAGAAAGGCCACTTTTTGCGACAACAGTCGTGAGGGAATGTCCCTAATTCTTTCATATGGTGGCTTCTGCAACACAGAAAGCACCAGATTCAAATCCCATGGTGCCAAAGGCGACCGTATCCGAGGAGCCACATGACGTACTCCCTGTACAATGTATGGATCAATGAATGAGACGCCAAGGGCCGTTGAAAAAGAACCGCCAGGGCCGAAATCTGCCCCTTAAGCGTACTTAACGCCAGGTCTTTGTCCAGTCCTTGCTGCAAAAATGACAGTACTCTGGACACTATATAAGAGCGGGGGCTCCAACCCCCTGCCTCGCACCAGGCAATATAGGCCTTCCAGGTCCTATGATAAATCTTACGTGAGGTACTCTTACGTGCCTTAATCATAGTAGGGATTATGGAGTCAGAGACACCCCTAACCCTCAACACCTGGGACTCAATAGCCAAGCCGTCAAAGCCAGCGAGGGTAAAGCAGGGTGCAAGATGGGCCCCTGAGACAGTAGGTCTTAGCGAAGTGGAAGACGCCATGGAACATCTGCCACCATCCGCACTATGTCGGCGTACCAAGGACGCCGAGGCCAATCCGGAGCTACCAGGATTGTCGGGATTCCCTCTGCTTCTATCCTGCGTACAACGCGCGGTAGAATCTTTAGAGGAGGAAAGATGTACAGTAGCCGATACCGACCCCAGGGCGCTACCAGTGCGTCCGAGGCGACCGCCAACGGATCTCTTGTTCTGCACACAAAGGTCTGTACCTTGTGATTGTACCTGGAGGCCATAAGGTCCACCTCTGTTGTGCCCCATTTGCGGCAAATCTGGCGGAACACTTCTGGATGTAGGGACCATTCCCCTTGATCCAGAGTCCGGCGGCTGAGAAAGTCCGCCTGCCAGTTTTCCACGCCTGGGATGTAGATTGCAGATAGAGCTGGCACGTGAAGTTCTGCCCACCGAAGGATCAGAGCCGCCTCCGCCAGTCCAACACACACCTGAAGAAAAAAAGGGCCATCCTCCAACCTTCCCCTAAATCTGGTCCAAAACATGCCCGTAAAAAAAATGACCAGCCTCCAACCTCCCCTTTTAGCTGATCCAACACTCATCAGAAAAAATTACTGGCCTCCAACCTCCCCTTATAGCCAATCCAGCACACACCTGAAAAATACTGGCCTCCAACCTCCCTATAGCCAGTCCAACACACACCTGAAAAAATACTGCCCTCCAACCTCCCCTATAGCCAGTCCACCACAGACCTAAAAAAATACTGGCCTCCAACCTTCCCTATAGCCAGTCCAACACACACATAAAAAAATACTGGCCTCCAACCTCCCCTATAGCTGGTCCAAAACATGACAGCAAAA
This sequence comes from Glandirana rugosa, assembly GCA_018402905.1. Taxonomy (NCBI): domain Eukaryota; kingdom Metazoa; phylum Chordata; class Amphibia; order Anura; family Ranidae; genus Glandirana; species Glandirana rugosa. The sequence continues at coordinate 13,616 of BLSH010322930.1, read as the reverse complement.
AAATTACCCGTCTCCAACCTCACCTTTTAGCTGATCCAAGAGTCATCTGAGAAAAATACTGGCCTCCGACCTCTCCTATAGCCAGTCCAACACACACCTAAAAATAATACTGGCCTCCAACCTCCCCTATAGCCAGTCCAACACACACCTGAAAAAAAGTACCGTCCTCCAACCTTCGCCTGTAGCTGGTTCACATCACTCCTGTAAAAAATGACCAGCCTTCAACCTCCCCATTTAGCTGATCCAACACTCGTCTAAAACAAATTCTGGCCTCCAACTTCCCCTATAGCCAGTCCAACAAACACCTAAAAAAATACTGGCCTCCAACCTTCCCTTTAGCCAGTCCAACACACACCTGAAGAAAAAAAGGGCCTCCAAACTTCCCTATAGCCAGTCCAACACACCTGAAAAAAAGAACCATCCTCCAACCTTCCCCTATAGCTGGTCCAAAACATGTCTGTAAAAAAATGACCAGACTCCAACCTCCCCTTTTATTTGATCCAACACTCATCTGAGAAAAATACTGGCCTCCAACCTCCCCTATAGCCAGTCCAACACACACCTAAAAAAAACTGGCCTCCAACCTCCCCTATAGCCAGACCAACACACACCTGAAAAAATACTGGCCTCCAACCTTCCCTATAGTCTGTCCAACACACACCTAAAAAAATACTGGCCCCCAACCTCCCCTATAGCCAGTCCAACACACACCTGAAAAAAAGGACCATCCTCCAATCTTCCCCTATAGCTGATCCAAAACACGCCTGTAAAAAAAAAATGACCAGCCTCCAACTTCCCCTTTTAGCTGATCCAACACTCATCTGAAAAAATACTGGCCTTCAAACTACCCTATAGCCAGTCCAACACACACCTAAAAAATATACTGACCTCCAACCTCTCCTATAGCCAGTCCAACACACACCTAAAAAAAATACTGGCCTCCAACCTCCCCTGTAGCCAGTCCAACATACACTTGAAAAAAAGTACCGTCCTCAAACCTTCCCCTATAGCTGGTCCACATCACTCCTCTAAAAAATGACCAGCCTTCAACATCCCCTTTCAGCTGATCCAACACTCATCTAAAACAAATTCTGGCCTCCAACTTCCCCTATAGCCAGTCCAACAAACATCTAAAAAAAATACTGGCCTCCAATCTCCCCTATAGCCAGTCCAACACACAAATGAATAAAGTATCGTCCTCCAACCTTCCCCTATAGCTGGTCTAAAACACACCTGTAAAAAATTACCAGCGTCCAACCACCCCTTTTAACTAATCCAGCACTCGCCTGAAAAAAATACTGGCCTTCAACCTCCCCTATAGCCAGACCAACACACACCTAAAAAAATACTAGCCTCCAACCACCCTTATATCCAGTCCAACACACACCTAAAAATAATACTGGCCTCCAACCTCACCTATAGTCAGTCCAACACACACCTTAATAAAGTAACGTCCTCCGAACTTCCCCTATATCTGGTCCAAAACACGCCTGTAAAAAAAATTACCAGCCTCCAACCTCCCTTTTAGCTGATCCAACACTTGTCTGAAAAAAATACTGGCCTCACACCTCCCCTATAGCCATTCCAACACACACCTAAAAAAACACTGGCCTCCAACCTCCGCTATAGCCTGTCCAACAAACACTTGAAAAATGTACCATCCTCCCACCTTCCCCTATAGCTGGTCCAAAACACCCCTGTAAAAAAATTAACTGCCTCCAATCTCCCCTTTAGCCAGTCCAACACACACCTGAATAAAGTACCGTCCTCCAACTGTCCCCTATAGCTGGTATAAAACACGCCTGTAAATAAATTACCAGCTCCGCACAAAACCAGGTCTATATCCCCTTCCAACCTCCTACCATGAAAAAAAGTCCACACAATCTGAGCGATATCCCCTCCAACCTCCGGTCATAAAAAAAGTCCACACACAACCTGTTCGATATCCCCTCCAACCTCCGGTCATAAAAAATCCCCACACAACCTGACCGATATCCCCTCCAACCTCCGGTCTTAAAAAAAGTCCGCTCACAACCTAATCCATTTTCCCTCCAACCTCCGACCATTAAATAAATGTCCGCACAAAATATGGTCGATATCCCCTGTCAACCTCCTGCCATGAAATAAGTCCACACACAACCTGACCGATTTCCCCTCTAACCTCCGTCA
>BLSH010322878.1:1136187-1148257 GCA_018402905.1 Glandirana rugosa | reverse complement strand
GATTTTAGCGCCATGCGCTTTAACTGCAGGCAGGAGGGGGTTAACATTATCCTCCAAATCACTGATGCGCCTTTCAGTCTCTGAGACCCTGTCCCGAATCTGCACTCTGCGATTTTTAGCGGTACTGCGATATTGCAGCGGACATGTCGGACATTTTTGACACTTTTTTGGGACCAATGACATTTATACAGCGATCAGAAATTTAAATGTCCACTGATTACTGTATAAATGTCATTGGCAGTGAAGGGGTTAACCTGGGGGGGAGCTAGGGGTTAACTGTGTTCCCTGGGTGTGTTCTTACTGTGGGGGGGGTTGGGCTAATATGGGCATGAGAGATCTAACTGATCCCAGTGACAGGGATCAGTAGATCTTTCATGCCCCTACTAACAGAGCGGGGAACCGGCGTGTTTACATCGGCGGTTCCCCGTTCTTTCCCTGTAGCCGCTCATCGCGGCTCGCCGGCGGACATCGGGTCCACCCGAGCCGCGGGCACACTCCCCAGGAGCACTCCCCCTGGTGGCTGATTGCAGATCGCCGCTTATTTACGGCGATTCACGCTCAGCATCCAGACTGCTGCCGTGAAGACACGGCGCACGGTCGGGAAGTAGTTAAGGAAAGAATCCAGGCCTTTTTTAAAGCAATCTACCGTGCTGGCCAAAACAACCTCTGGGGGGAGTCTATTCCACATATTCACAGCTCTAACTGTGAAGAAACCTTTCCGTATTTGGAGATTAAATCTTTTTTCCTCTAGACGTAATGACCTTAAAGTAAATAACTCCACACACAAGTACACTATATGGACCACTTATATACTTGTACATGTTGATCATATCCCCCCCCCTTAATCTCCTCTTCTCAAGAGAGAATAAATTCAGTTCCTCTAATCTTTCCTCATAGCTGAGCTCCTCCATGCCTCTTATTAGTTTGGTTGCCCTTCTCTGCACTTTCTCCAGTTCCAAGATATCCTTTTTGAGAACTGGTGCCCAAAACTGAACTGCATATTGCAGATGAGGTCTTACTAATGATTTGTACAGGGGCAAAATAATGTCTCTATAATGTCCCTATAATGTCTCTATCTCTGGAGTCCATACCTCTCTTAATACAAGAAAGGATTTTGCTTGCTTTGGAAACCACAGCTTGGCATTGCATGCCCTTATTAAGCTTATGATCTACCAAAACCCCCAGATCCTGTCTAATTTTATAGCAAAAAAAAATAGTTTTAACTTGTAAACACCAAGTCCAAAAAACAGGCCCAGAATTGAAGTGGTTAAGTTGCGCAGGGATGTCAGATTCAAAGTCACGTGACTTTGAAATAGCAGCAGTGTGAAAAAAGGCTTAAAGATTATATGTCTTTTTAGACATATCCTTTAAATGAAATATATAGTACACACTACAACATAGTACCATATGCTGCATGAAGAAACTGTGCACCAAAATGAAAGGGCTTTATTGATATAGTAAAAATACCTACAACTAAGACTGCCCCACACCCCAGAGTCCAGAAAAACACATATCAAAAAAGTTATAAATTGATTTGTATTTTAACGAGTGAAAAAAGTATTTGATACCTTCACAAAACATGACTTAGTACTTGGTGGCAAAACCCTTGTTGGCAATCACAGAGGCCAGATGTTTCTTGTTGTTGGCCACCAGGTTTGCGCACATCTCAGGGGGGATTTTGTCCCACTCCTCTGCAGATCCTCTCCAAGTCATTAACATTTTGAGGCTGACATTTGATAATTTGAACCTTCAGCCCCTTCCACTTATTTTGTATGGCAAGTTGAGTTGATACCAAAGAGCTTGATTTTGGTCTCATCTGACTACAACACTTTCACCCAGTTCTCCTCTGAATCATTCAGATGTTCATTAGCAAACTTCAGATGGGCCTGTACATGTGCTTTCTTGAGCAGGGGGACCTTGCAGGCGCTGCAGGATTTCAGTCCTTCACGGCGTAGTGTGTTACCAATTGTTTTCTTGGTGACTATGGTCCCAGCTGCCTTGAGATCATTGACAAGATTCTCCTGTGTAGTTCTGGGCTGATTCCTCACCGTTCTCATGATCATTGAAACTCCTTGAGGTGAGATCTTGCATGAAGCCCCACACAGAGGGAGATTGACAGTTATTTTGTGTTTCTTCCATTTGTGAATAATCGCACCAACTGTTGTCACCCTCTCACCAAGATGCTTGGCAACGGTCTTGTATCCCATTCCAGCCTTGTGTAGGTCTACAATCTTGTCCCTGACATCTTTGGACAGCTCTTTGGTCTTGGCCATGGTGGAGAGATTGAATCTGATTGCTTCTGTGGACAGGTGTTTTTTATACAGGTAACAAGCGGAGATTAGGAGCACTCCCTTTAAGAGAGTGCTCCTAATCTCAGCTTGTTATCTATATAGAAGACACCTGGGACCCAGATATCTTGCTGATTGATAGAGGATCAAATACCTGCTCACTCATTAAAATGCAAATCAATTTATGAGTTTTTCTGGAAATGTTGTTGTTATTCTGTCTCTCACTTGTAAAATAAACCTACCATTAAAATTATAGACTGATCATTTCTTTGTCATTGGGCAAACGTACAAAATCAGCAGGGGATCAAATACTTTTTTCCCCTCACCGTACAGTATATTGCGCGTGATCTCCCGCATGCACCTGTAACCCATTGACAACAACCCAAAAATACTACGGGCCACAGGAACTTGGGGTCAGCCACAGGCATTTGCACATGTTAATGTGCAAGTAATAATAATCATATTTGGTCCTTAGGTTATCCCATGTGCGCTTTACTGGTATAATCCAAAGTTTACATAAAGGGCCACAGAATGATATGAATTTGATTTTCTTCTAATCCTCTGTTACCATCAATGTGGTTAATTTGTTGGATCCCATGAGGTCTTAAAACATGATCTCTTCAGAGCAGAGAACAAAGATACAGCTGATAGCAGAAAATTGTTGTTTACTCCACATTGTGTACAGCTATAGTAATCGTGTCACAGTGTCAGGAACAATCCCCATATGTGTACAAACAATAGAGGAAATCACAGAAAGACCGCTCTGAGTGGTGTATATATTCGTTTAGTGTTGGAATGCCCACCATCATGGCCAGTGTCATTGTATGTGGTTATGCTGTCACCGTAACACACATGGATAAGGTTCTCCACTATATATGAAGTGCACAACATACAAAATACTGCTTCTATTTAACTAGAGCAAGTGTCAATGATGACAGCATGCTGGTAAGATGAAATAAGCCATTCAAAGAAATACTTTCTGCATGAACTCTCAACCCACAACGTAGCCCAGGAGGCAATTTCAGAGTCAGTCTCTTCTTGCACACAGCTTCAGGGTATAAGGCCTGGTTCACACCGAAGAGTTTTTGGTGCTTTTTGCAGAAACACACTACAGTCCACTTAACATGTTTTCCTATGGGACATGTTCACATCTATGCTTTTTTCAGCCACGGCGTGAGGATCAGGGACTTTATTTACATGCAAAAACAGTGTGTTTTTTTTGGTTCAATAGACTTAAATGGAGACGCAAGATGTGCTTTTGATGCATTTTTTTAATCTGCCCACCAAAAAAAAAACGTGAAAAAAGAACGTCAAAAACACATGTGCAATAACACAAGAGGCACTGCAAAAATGGATCAAAAGCAAACTGCATCGTTGTGAACCAGGCCTTACAGGATCAACCTGTGACTGTATATAGTCATGGCCACATACATAAATAATGTATGTGCTTTAATCCCAGCCCATCTGGAGTTCATATTATAGAGCCCTTTCACACTGAGGCGCTTTACAGACGTTATTTAGCTAAAGGGGTTAAAAGTACCCCACTGCCGCCCGAAAAGCGTCACCAAAGTACCGATATTGCAGCGGTAAAGCGCCGCAAAACTAGCAGCGTTTTACCGCTGACACTTGGGCGGCCCCAGTGTGAAAGGGGTCTTAGAGTAAACAAAATTAGTGCAGCAATGTCTAATTACACCATCATGGTGTGGAGGTATGAGCTGCCAGATTTAAACCTGACTGGTTTCTCCAGATCCCTCTGGCTGGATCAGAGGTATAGATTATTGATGTATATTATGTACAGCTATATGGCAATCAATACATACACTGACTGTTTGACATTATATTGACATTATATTAACACCACTAATTATATTACGGTTTACCGTTTTACAGTATATAAATATTTGGAAACCAAAAATAAATACTCACACTATAGATAGACAGTAAGGAGTATATCATTCTAGATATTACACTAAGAGCATTTCCCTATACACAACCTTATTAGGATGGACATCGGACAGTGACATTGACATTATCACCAATCACAAAATATATAGTAATTACCTTGAGATAGAGCTCCAGTTTTGTTAGGCACCTTCACACTTGTGCAACTTGCCCTGTGACTTGGAACTCCAAAGTCCCATGACAAGTCATACCCCATGATTTTCCATGAGTACCATTCATATCTGTGCAACTTCAAGTCGCAGCGACTTCAAAGTAGTCCCTGCACTATTTTGGTCCAACTTTGTTGAGTCTTGAGGTCCACTGACCTCAAGATTACACAAGCATTGCTTCAAGTCGCTGCAAAGTCACGCAACGTTCAGGTCCCACAAGTGTGAAAGGGGCCTTAAGGAAAAATTAAGCCCTCAGGCCCCATTCACACCTCAGGGTTTGGTAACTTAAAGCTCAAAGCTCCAAAATGCTGGAGGAGAAAAAAAATCAATTATTCTCTATAGAGATGGTTCACATATCCACTCCAAGTTGCCTGAAGCTCATAAAAGTTCTCAAGCGCTTTTTTTTTGAAGCTCAAATCAGGCAGATTTGAGCGTTTTTGGCATATTTTTATTCCCAAAGATATGAATGGAAACGCACCATTCGCACATTTTTGCACGATTTTCTGCTCAAATGAAAAAAAAATAAAAAAATAAAATAGTAATATATGAATAAATAAATACAAAATAAATACAAAACTAAAAATAACCATAAATACTAATTAACCCCAACCTTAAAAAATAATAATTATTATTATTATTATTATTATTATTATTAATAATAATAATTATAAACAACCAAACCCGACAAAAAAAATAATAAAAATAAAAAATGTATTTTGTGTTAGGGTGTTTAGTTACTACTAATACTTTTTTTTTTTTTTTTTAAGGGTTGGGGTCTAGTTTTCATTTACTGAATTAATGTATGATTATTTTTATTTATCTGTGCATTTATTTAACATTTATTCATGTATTATTATTATTATTATTATGTGGTAGTAGTATTAACACCCTAACAAACAAAAATAATCATAAACAAACCTAACCAATAATCCTAACCTAAGCCCCTACCCTAAAGAAAAATTTTTTTATATATATATATATATATATAACAATAATAAAAAAAGAAATAAAAGCTAATGAAAAAGCTAAAAAAGTTGAAATACTTAGCAACAAATAATTATGCAACAGATGATAGTTTTCTCTGTTGGCTGATAAGAAAAAACACTGGAAAAACACTCAAAGGTGCTACACTCAGGTGTGAATGCAGCCTCATAGATCACGTCAGGCTGGCCCCTTTTGCAGGTATAACCATGTAAAACATTAAAAATAAGTGCCTACTGTATATTGTTTAAAATCCAATAATGCACGCCAGTATCCAGAATCCAGTAAGATGTACAAGATGCAAGATGTGCATATTTTAACTACAGAAAGTGACATTGTTTTTGAGACCAAGGAGAAAGGGAGAGTTTCCAATAAGGTAGCAATTACTCTGGGATTCAACAAAAATGGCAGTCTCCAACAAGAAGAAACGGAAGCAATGCTGGAGGCAATTTACAGCACACACTAATTTTGGTAACATAATTATTAATGTGGAATGTATGTTTTGTTAACTACTTCCCACCCACCCGCAGTGAAACTACTTTTGCAGCTGCAGGCTGGACAACATACCTGTATGTCATGGCCTTTCTTTTGGGTTCGGGACTGCATTAGCGTTGCCCCCTTGCCAGCACACAGCATGAGTTTGGCAGCTGATTTTAGCCAATGATTTTGGCTGCTGATTGGTATTGACCAATCATACACAGAGTTCTGTGTTTACAAAAACATAGAGCTCTGCTTACTGTGAACAGTGATCTGGCTGCAAAGGGAGAAAAAAGCCAGATAGTTAAAGTGGATGTAAACTCTCACATATACCCAGTGAAGTGAACAGTCTCAGATGATACACAGGGATGAAACAAATCTCCCTACACAAGTTTTAGAAAGTGCACATCGTGTTAGAGATTTTCTCTTCCTGTTCATCACTGAGTGTGAAGTCTGAGCATACAGTCAAGACAGCTGATTGGAGGAAAGGCGCATCCCCCCCCCCCTCCTTCACATAGGCAAAGAAAGGAAGTAATATGCAGAGCTGTGCTGTGACAAGACAAGCTCTCTGCTTATCTATTTATAGCAACCTCCCACAACACAAAATTCAGGCTGGTTTTATCTTGGTTGATGGAGAACTTGTCAGAAGTTATCATGATGATAACGGAAGAACGGAGCAGCAGAAACACATGGGGCTTTGCTTTGGAGAGAGATAAGAAAACACTGCAGATATGTGCCCAGCTCAAATTTCATTACATCCACTTTAAGTAAAAGCAGCACACATTACACATTATTAGGCAAAGAGTTAACCCTTTGTTTGCCCATAGATATTAACATTCCCAGCCAGTATAATTAGTACAGTGAGTGTATACAGTATTAGCACTGATCACGGTTTTAGTGTCACTATTGATGTCAGTGTTAATTAGTGTACCTCCCAGCCAGCGCCAGCTAGCGCCAGATTGCCCGTCACACTATCACAGTCCCACTATAAGTCACTGATCACTGCCATTACTAGTATAGCGTCATAGCCGCATAAATTCCAGTATATATCCAATAGTTTGTAGAGACTATAACTTTCGCACAAACCAATTAACCACTTGCCTACTGGGAACTTTCACCCCTTTCCTGCCCAGGTCAATTTTCAGCTTTCATCGGTTGTACTTTGAATTGCACGGGCATGCAGCACTGTACTCCTATGACATTTTTATCATTTTATTGGGACAGATAGATTTTTTTCTGTGGTATTAAGGCTACTTTCACACTGAGGCGCTTTACAGACACTATTTAACTAAAAATAGCGTCTGTAATGCGCCTCAAAAATCCCCCACAATCCACCCCAATGTGAAAGCCGGAGTGCTTTCACACTGGGGCTGTGCGCGCTTGTGGGACGTTACAAAACGTCCTGCAAGCAGCATCTTTGGGGCAGTGAAGTGAGCGGTGTATATACCGCTCCTCTACCGCTCCTGCCATTGAAATGAATGGCAAGCGCTTCCGAAGCGGCTGCACACTGCCTCGGTAGCGTGGAGCACCAGCACGTTTAACCCCATTTTAACCCCTTGTGGGGGGTTAAAAGCGCAGCACTCCCGTCTGTATAGCGGAGCCATATCGCCGGTAAAACTCCCCTAAAACTAACAGGGTTTTACCACGGCTGGGCTGCAGTGTGAAAGTAGCCTTAATCACCACTGGGTTTTATTTTATTTTTTGCTAAACAAAAAATACGAAACATTTTGAAAAAAAAAAACAAAAATCCTGTTATATAATATTTAAAACAGGTATTTTTTTTTAAACAGGGAGGGCTGCACCGATAGGCACATGTAGGCAGCACTGATGGGCATCATTGATGAGGAGGCATTGATAGGCACTGTTGGGGCTGCACTGATAATCAGGACATGATGATCAGTGCCTTAGTTATCAGTGTAGATGTCCCCTTTCACACTGGCCGGTTACCACTTCTCCTCTCCTCACTCTGTCACAGTATGACATAACAATAACTGGCAAGTGTGTTTACATCGTGATCAGCTGTGATTGGACACAGCTGATCACATGGTAAAGGGCCACTGTGATTGGCCTTTTACCCCCATCTGTGATCAGCTGTTTCCAAAGGACACAGTGATCACAAAGTGTGCCGGGTGGGTGCAGTGGGCGCGCATCTGGGAGGAAGCCAATAGAACACCCTCCCAGAACTGGTCATTCGGCTATAGCGCTTTCAGCAAGTGGTTAATATACACTTAGACCCCTTTCACACTGAGGCAGTTTCAAACGCTTTAGCTCTAAAAATAGAGCCTGAGTGCTTTCACACTGGGGCGGTGCACTTGCAGGACGGGAACAAAAGTCCTACAAGCAGCATCTTTAGGGCGGTGCGGGAGCGGTGTATACTGAGCTCCTAAACCACCCTGCCCATTGGAATGAATGGACAGTGCTTTGGAAGCGCCGCAACGCCCCACTAATACCCGAAAAGCGACGCCAAAGCGCGCTATAATGAGCGACGCTTTACCTCTAACGTTGGCAGCGCCCCAGTGTGAAAGTAGCCTTATTGTAACTTCTTTTTTTTTTAACCAAAGATGTGTAGCAGAATACGATGTGGCCTAAATTCATGAAGGAATTTGATTTTATTATTTTTTTTTTTTAATTGGATATGTTTTATAACAGAAAGTAGAAAATATTGTTTTTTTTTATTTTGTCTTTTTCGTTTAAAAATTGCAAAAAAAAAAAAATGTTTTTGTTTGAAAAAGTTATAAAAAATTAATTTGTGTACAGCGCTGCATGGCTAGTGCCAGTTAAAGTAGTGCAGTGCTGAATAGCAAAAAATACTCATGAGGGGGGCAAAACCTTCTGCAAGTGGTTAAAGAACAATGTTGTTTAAGGGTAAAGTTCCACTTTAAAGAAGTACTCCAGGCAAGCAGGTAAAGGTACAGCTGAAATATAGTTATGGAGTCTTCACCTGCCAAATGATTTGTATTTCTTTTCAGCAAATCTGTTTAGCCACATCAGTAGACAGCACAGCCAGAGTTTCAACTACCATAGAATTGGAGCACACCCTAAACTCACCACGCACCTTACAATCTGACTGTACAATCCCTGTTAAATCTATCAGCAAGTATGTAATGTGAGAGCCAGCCTGATTGTATACAAACTGATGGGATGGTTTAGGTAAACCCAGATATTACATTATATGGTCAGATTAAATCATGTGTGGTGAGCCTAAGGCCCCTTTCACACTTGTGCGAGTTGTCCTGCGATTTGGGATGAAGTTGCATGACAAGTCGTTTCCCATTTTTTCCAATGAGTACCATTCATATCTGAGTGACTTTCAAGTCGTGCCGACTTCAAAGTAGTCCCTGCATTACTTTGGTCCAACTTGAGGTCTATAGACTTCAGGCCTCATACACACGGATGTTTTTTGACGCCAGCGTTTTCTGGCGTTTTTTGCAGCTCTCCATGTTAGTCAATGGCCCCATAAAAACGTTGGCGTTTTTGAGCTGTAGATGGCGTCAGCGTTAGTGAGCTGAAAGTAGAACCCACAGCCATCGTGTTCTGAGGCTGTAACGTTTTGGCATTTTTTGACACCGACTCCGCAAAACGCCAACAAACGCCAACTAACGCCAACAAACGCCAACTAATATTGTACCGGTGTTTTCCGGCGTTTTTTGACGCCAATGTTTTTAGGTTGAAAAATAGCAGAGGGATGATTTTTTTTTAAAATGCCTATTGACGCCAACGCTCACTAACGCTGATGCATAACGGCGAAAAACGCTGATTTTTTTTCCTTGACGTCGGGCCCGACGTTTTATTTATTTTTAGGCCTCATACACATGGGCGTTTGCACAAAAATAAGCAAAACGCCGGGCCTGACATCAGGGGAAAAGACTGACATTTTGCTTGGCGTTCTGAGACCCCTCAGAAGACAGAAGACCCCGCAAAAGAGCCGAAGAAAGAAGAGAGGGGAGAAGATGCCGGAGCGGATTTAATAAAATATTTTAAAAAGCTGTGTAGTGTTTTTTTTTTGTACACTTTTTTCCCCCAGGTAAATGGGTAGGGGCACGATGTACCCCATACTCATTTACATAGGGTGGGGGGCCCGGCATCTGGGGGCCCCCTTGTTAAAGGGGGCTTCCAGATTCCGATAAGCCCCCACCCGCAGACCCCGACAACCAACGGCCAGGGTTGTCGGGAAGAGGCTCTTGTCCCCATCAACATGTGGACAAGGTGCTTTGGGGTGGGGGGCGCAGAGCCCCCCCTGCCCCAAAGCACCCATACTCCCCATGTTGAGGGCATGCGGCCTGGTACGGTCCAGGAGGGGGGGGGGGCGCTTGCTCATCCCCACCCCCTTTCCTGGCATGCCAGGCTGCGTGCTCGGATAAGGGTCTGGTATGGATTTTGGGGAGCACCCTACGCCATTTTTTCGGCGTGGGTGCTCCTCTTAAAATCCATGCCAGATCGAAGAGCCTGGTATGCTCTTGTTGGGGGGGTTCCCCTTTAAGACACCTTGCACACAAGTCGCGCCACAAGTCGGATCACCGTGATCCGACTTCTGGTGCGGCTTCTATTCAAATCAATGGGCTCCCATAGGGATACAACGTGTATACAACGTTAAGCAACGTTATTGAGCGTTTTGCCGGCTCGGTGTCAAAAATGCCATGACGCTGCAGCTTCAGAACGCACTGGTCCCGCGTTCTAGCTACAGCTCACTAACGCCGACGCCCTCTACTGCTCAAAAACGTTAACGTTTTAGAGGGCCATTGAATAACATGGAGAGCAGCAAAAAACGCCCAAAAACGTGGCTTAACAAAACGCCCGTGTGTATGAGGCCTAAAAGATACGCCCGTGTGTATGAGGCCTCAATGTTAAACTGCAAAGTCTCATGTCGCGCATGAATAATATAGATGCAACTTCTGTACGACTTTGTAATATGTTTTCATTGAGCCAAAGTTGAAACAAAGTCGGACCAAAGTCGCACTGATCCAAAATCGTGGTAAAATTGTGGAAAAGTCACAGTAAAATCGCGTTGTACAAGTGTGAAAGGGGCCTAAAGCTGTCCAAAGATTATGCAATTTTTTTCTCAATTAGCCACTGGGCTGAACAAATAAAAACAAATGGATTCCTACATTCACACAAGTGAAGTGAATGGAGGAATCCTCCCCACTGGGATATTGTATGCTGACAGACTCTCTGCTGTCACAATACACTGATCAGCAGCTGCTGTTGGCTGATCAAGAAAGATTTTCCAGCAAGCCCATTCCACAAAAGTCTATCAAACAGTTGACTTCTGTCGAATAGGCATGAACACACATGGATGGAAATTTGGCTGCTCACTTCGGAACCAAATTCAATCCATCTATGGCCAGCTTGAGTCTGTATATTGGCCAATGAAGATGCTGCAGAACATGACTACGTCTCCTCATCTGCTCACCTTGCCCTCTTCATCTGTAAGGCGCCATGCACACTGGGCTTAAAAAAAAACACTAAATATACAAGGTAAAAGTCCGCGCTCACAAATAACTAAAAAGGTCTAGATATTAAAATTAAGTGTAACATAGGCTGCTCGCAAACAACAACTAATCCAATTGTCCCAATAAATATAAAGAAAAATTGCAGCGCCCTAAGGATGTAATAAATGTTCATAAAATATTGATGGAACCAATATAAATATGTTGCTCTGTATATTGAAATACTACAGTCCCAACGGAGGAGACAAAGAGCTGAGTCTCAATCTTCCTATGTCCTTATATCCTAGTAAATCAGGGTAATCTTACCAACATCAGGGTAATCAAAATGACCGGGGTTATTCTGATAAATCCAATATGTAAAAGGATGTATGCTTACCAGAATCCCTTAGGTCATGCGCAGATATCAAGATGAGCCGATAGGTAAGTGCTCTGATGTCATCCAGGGTCTGTAGTCTCGTGAATGGATAGCCGAGTAGAACTATAGACGCGTACTGGATTCCCTAAGACCATTCGTATGTAGGAAAATGTATAACCTAAATAGTCTTATTGGGGCCAGTAAAACTAATGGGACTACAACCATTCTAATGGGACTAAATGATCCTATATTCCTGTATCCTTCTAACTCTGAGTCGAGAAACAGAGGAGGCAACCCTGACATCATAAAGTTATATGTCTCGTTGTATAAATATAACCAAGGTAGTTATAAAATACTTGTAAATAATGTAGGAATCCCGCGACGTTAAAAAGAAATATAAATAACCCTGTT
>BLSH010322878.1:1085247-1096413 GCA_018402905.1 Glandirana rugosa | reverse complement strand
TCATGGTGGCTCCGACCTGCAGAGACAGGGAGAAATGACAGCTGTCAGTGGATAAAGGGGGGACAGGAAGGGACCATTAGCGACCCGCCATTCACCTGCCAGCCTCACGGTGACCCCGGGGTGTCAGGTACGGGGATATCTCAGCGGAAGCCCCGGGTACCACTTTGAAGAGCTCACGTGACGTGCCGCCGGAGGTGACGTCGGCGAGGGTGACAGGAAGTGAGGTGAGTGCCCGGTCGGGAGGAGACAGTGACGGAGTCATGGAGCTTCGGAGCTAGTGAGAGGCTGGGGAGAACGAGGCGCGGGATGGGAGGAGTGAGAGCCGGGTATGGAGAGCTCACACACCGGGGGGGAGGAGGAGGACGGGCACAGGGGGCGCTCACAGCTCCGCACTGCCTGCACGGGCCAACTTTTCTTTAGGGAAACTTGGCTGCTCATAGTGCAATATAGACAGGGAGAGAAAGCCACAGCTCACCACTTCTATACTCTCTGATATGATAGGAGTGAGTATAGATGATAGGAGTGAGCATAGATGATAGGAGTGAGTATAGATGATAGGAGTGAGCATAGATGATAGGAGTGAGCATAGATGATAGGAGTGAGCATAGATGATAGGAGTGAGCATAGATGATAGGAGTGAGCATAGATGATAGGAGTGAGCATAGATGATAGGAGTGAGCATAGCCATACAGAAATGCTGATAGGTGCTCTGACTGTGCTTCTATCACTAGCTAAGAGTATAGGAATACAATGGAAGTCTATAGACACAGCATCATCATCACTACTACACTCTGTACACTCACTACTACCAAACACCAGAAGAGATGGTGCCTTGGCTGTGTCTAAATATCCACTAACTGTGTATATAGGCACACCCGCAACACCGACACCACTTCTACACTTTACATATCCTCTATGACCCGCTAAGGGTATAGGAATACAATGCAAGTCTATAGACACAGCACCATCACCACTACTACCAGGTGTTGGAAGAGGAGATGGTACCTTGGCTGTGTCTAAATATCCACTTACTGTGTATATAGGCACAGCCGCTACACCGACACCACTTCTACACTTTACATATCCTCTATGACCCGCTAAGAGTATAGGAATACAATGCAAGTCTATAGACACAGCACCATCACCACTACTACCAGGTGCAAGAAGAGGAGATGGTGCCTTGGCTGTGTCTAAATATCCACTTACTGTGTATATAGGCACAGCCGCAACACCGACACCACTTCTACACTTTACATATCCTCTATGACCCGCTAAGAGTATAGGAATACAATGGAAGTCTATAGACAGCACCATCACCACTACTACCAGGTGCAAGAAGAGGAGATGGTGCCTTGGCTGTGTCAAAGAGAAATAGAACTGTGCATATAGGCACAGCCGCAACACCAACATCACTTCTACTTTACTTCTACACTCTACATATCCTTCATTTACCAGCTAAGAGTGTACCAGTAACGTAGAAGTGCTCCGGCTGTGCCTATATACACACAATTCTATTCTGTAACCCTCTTAGTGGATGTACAGGCACTATGATCACTTCTTTTACATCTACACTCTTAGCTGTTAGTAGTGAATATTCTAGAGAGTAGACGTAAAAGGAGTGATGATGCTGTGACTATAAAGAATTACATAGGCATACTCAAAGAGAATATGATTAACTGATCATAGTGTCTATAAGGACACCCAGTGCACCATGACCACTTCTCTTTTACATCTACATTGTTAGCTGTTAGTAGTGACACTATAATCAGCTAATCATATTCCCTTTGCGTATGCCTATGTATAATTCTTTATAGGCACAGCATCAACACTACTTCTACACTTTATAATAATTCACTCCTAACAGCTAAGCGTGTAGGAGGAAAACAGAAGTGGTGATGGTGCCTTGTCTGTGCCTATATATCCATGAA
The DNA here is from genome assembly GCA_018402905.1 of Glandirana rugosa. Taxonomy (NCBI): domain Eukaryota; kingdom Metazoa; phylum Chordata; class Amphibia; order Anura; family Ranidae; genus Glandirana; species Glandirana rugosa. The sequence continues at coordinate 1,094,485 of BLSH010322878.1, read as the reverse complement.
AAGGGGTGTAAGTAAAATTAGAACTGGGTGTGCATATAGGTGCAGTTAGAGCACTCTACTTATCCTCTATGGCTAGCTAAGAGTGTAGCAGTGGGTCAGAAGTAGAGATGGTGCTGTGCCCATTTTGTATATTCACTAGTACCAACTAAGTGTATACAAGTAAAACCAAAATGGTTATGGTGCTTGGCTGTGCCTATATATCCACTATGACCAGCTAAGATTATAGAAGTAAAATAGAATTGTATATACACATATATATACACACACATAGCCACATCACTATACTCTTAGCTGTTTTTAGTGTACAATATTTAATGTGGCAGGTAAGTGGGATACAGCCATGGCATCATTGCAACTTCTCTTTGCTTGTATACTCTTAGCTGGTCATAGTGAATATATAGGGACAGCTATGGCACTGTTCCCAGTTTGTTTTGTACTTCTATACTCTTTATCTGGTCATAGTGGATATATAGGGACAACAATGGCACCCTTCCCAGTTCTTTTTGTATTTGTATATGCTTAGCTGGTTATAGCTGATATATGGGGACAGCAATGGCACCCTTCCCAGTTCTTTTTGTATTTGTATATGCTTAGCTGGTTATAGCTGATATATGGGGACAGCAATGGCACCCTTCCCAGTTCTTTTTGTACTCCCAAGCTGTGATAGTGGATTTATGAGAAGGACAGCCACCAAATCATCAGCGCTTCTGTTTTACTTAGACACTACTAGCATGTCTTAGAAATAGCGCCTAATAACTGCCTCCCAGTCACTTCAATGAGTGCATTCACACTCGGGTGGTGCGCTTGCAGGATGGTAAAAAAAAAAGTCCTGCAAGTGGCATCTTAAGGCGGATTGAAAGTTCTATATATATTGCTCCCAAAACACCACTGGCCATTGCAGTGAATGGGCAGAGCTTCCAAAGTACCTGAAAAGCGATTTGGAAGCTCCGCAAAAAGGTCTTTAAAAAAACGGCCCGCTAGCAACCAAAAACCGACGCTTTAGTGTGGCAAAAACGACCAGCACTTCAGTGTAAAAGGGGTGTTACTGGTATCAAGTTAAAGTGATACTAAACCCTCACATTTTTTTCGCCTATATCTGTTACTAAATAATAGCATTATATGAGAAGTCTTACTTTTTGTGGCCTTTTTTTGCTTCCAAGTTGTTTTATTCGGGCTCCATTTTTCCCATTTCCGGTTGTCCTGTTTGATGGGTGACCCGTGTATTGCCGATCTCATAGCGTCAAAGCACATGGGAGGCAGAGCTACAGCGTCCTCCGTGCCCGGGGACCCTGAGTGCGGGCGCAGCCAGTGTTCCTACGCAGGGCTGTAGTCACATAGGTCTGAGCGCGCACTCACGGATGACGCTATGAGATCAGCAATACACGGGTCACCCAGCAAATAGGAGAAACCGGAAATGGGGAAAAATGGAGCCTGAATAAAACAACTTAGAAGCGAAAATGACACAAAAGGTTAGACTTCTCATGTAATGCTATTATTTAGTAACCAATATAGGGGAAAAAAACGTTAGGGTTTAGTATCACTTTAAATACCCTGCCAGTTTACACTGTAGCAATGTCAGACATCGCATGTGATTCGCACCGCACTACAGATTGTATGGCTGAATTTGCACCGCATTCGGACCAAAATCGTGCAGGACCCCTTTTTTTTGTTTTTTTTGTTCGCACTGCAATCCTATTCCTGTCTGAATTCACAGTTCGCACTGCGATATGCGAACCGATCTGGGGGTGTCATTAAAGGGGTTCTAACGGCAGGAGGTTTTTTATTTTAATGCATTCTATGCATTAAGATAAAAAAACCTTCTGTGTGTAGCAGCCTCCCCAGCACCCCCTAATCACTTACCTGAGCCCCTTCTCTCTGCCACGATCCCCTCAGCTATCCAGTACACTCCTCCTGATTGGCTGAGACACAGCAGCGGCACGACTGGCTCCTGCGGCTGTCAAAGTGTCAGCCAATCGGGATAGAGGGGACCGGGCCAGGTCGGGGCTCCATGTCTGAAGGGATACATGGAGCCCTGACTCGGCTTCGGTGCCCCCATAGAGAGCTGCTGGCTGAGGGTGCACTCGAAGTAGGGAGGGGCCAGGACATCAGAAGAGGGACCCGAGAAGAGGAGGATCCAGGCTGCTCTGTGCAATACCAACTGCACAGAGAAGGTAAGTATAACATGTTTGTTACTGCCTGGTTGCAGGTCACTACAGGGGGACTAGACATCTGACACACCCGGAAGTGTCAGTTGTTAAAGTTCCTGCTGGCAGTTTTGCTCTGCAAGAGTGCTGAGATTCCAGCAATGGATGGCAGGGCAGGTAAATGCAATTCAACTTCTTTTGTAGGTCCCATTCTCTTTATGTTTTTAAATCTACTTTGAAATTGTTTCTTGAACCTGTTTTTGTGGACCATTGCTTTAACATCTGGAATATAAGACCTGTTACTTCCTGAAAGCAAGTTTTTAAAAGGCTGCTTCAGATTACTGCTAATTTTTTAAGTGTTTTAAATCAGATTTACTATTTAGATCAAGAAATTAGACCGTAACTTTGCATATGTTAATTTTTTTTTTCCTCCTTCTTAGGGACCTGCAGGCAGGTCAGCATACTATTCCCCTTCACATCTCATAATGCTGGGACTTGATGTTCAGGAGCAGAGCCAGCTACATTCACTGGAGTCCTCCTTGAGCAATACTTTGAACCACAAGTGGCCTATACTACATGTGCACTTCATAGATGAGCCAATATCAAACTGGGGTATCAAGGAGCAGGGAGATCTGAAAATTGAAAATCAGAAGCACCCCCTGCCACAAACAGATATTGTCAACATTGAATTTATTCAGGTGCCAGAGCCAAACTCTCGTGCGGGGAGCCAGGACTGTAGAGGACACTATAGTTTAAACTCAGCTGTAATGTTGGGTACTGTGGAGAGGGTTGCCCCGATGGATATTTCAAGCACCACTTCGAAGATGGATCTGCAAGAGTTGGTAAATAGAGATGGCTTTGTTGCACATACACTAGAGCTGCACGATTAATCGTTAAAAGATTGCGATCTCGATTCAACCCCTCACAATCTTAACCCAAGATTTCCTCGATTCTATGTAACAAGTGCAGAGCCTCTGAGCTGTCAAAAAAAAAAAAAAAGCGGTAATGTTTATCAACAGGGAGATAAGAGAAAAGATACCTCTCATTTTTTTTTTTTTTTTTTTTTTTAGATCAAAGGGATGAACTCCGGTGTGTAAATGAGGGCAGTTTAACCACTTCAAGACCTAACCTTTTTCTGACACTTGTTGCTTACAAGTTAAAATCAGTGTTTTCTGCTAGAAAATTACTTAGAACCCCCAAACATTATATATATTTTTTAGCAGAGACCCTAGGGAATAAAATGATGGTTGTTGCAATATTTTAAATCACACTGTATTTGTACTGTGGTCTTTCAAACGCATTTTTCTTGGGAAAAAATACACTTTAATGAATTAAAAAAAAAAAAAATAATAAAGTTAGCCCAATTTTTTGTATAATGTGAAAGATGATGTTACACTGCGAGAATCGCAAGAGAATCACGATCTTTATTCTAAGCAAAAAAACGCGATTTGCATTTTAGCCAGAATCATGCAGCACTAAGGCTGCTTTCACACTGGGGAGACGGGTCCGTTAGCGGTAAAGCGCCGCTAGTGTTAGCAGCACTTTTCAGCTACTAGCTCTGAGTTTTTAACCCCCCAGAAGGGGTTAAAAACACCCGTGTTGAGGTGCTTCGGAAGCGTTTTTCAGGCGCGTTGGAAGCGCAGCCCATTTTTTCCATCCTGCAAACACACCGACCCAGTGTGAAAGCACTTGGGCAGCATTGGGAGGCAGTTTTCAGGCGCTTTACAGGTGCTATTTTTAGCGGTAAAGCGCCTGAAAACTGCCTCAGTGTGAAAGAGGTCTAACATACACACAACATTTCTTAAAGTAGTTTGTATGTATATTTTTTTTCGTTGTTATCAAGGGTTTACCTATATAGTAATCCATTAGCATGGGCTTTTGAATACTTGTCATCTAGGTATGTGTCAGATATTCATATTCAGCTACCACAGCATGCTTTATTTTAATAGATCCTACACTGTGATAAAAAGAGAAAATGTCAAGGAATTTGTAGACTGTCTTATATTGAGAAAATTAAAAATTCAACTCCAGGCTTATATTCAGTCCTGCACAATTGCACAGACTCTCTTCCTGTACTGAAATTACATACTGATTTCATTGCAACCTGTGAACTTCTTACAGTGTGTATAGAAAGTTGCAGCAAGGCATATAGAGTCTGGCTTGAGGACTCCCAGCATCACTGAGCCCTTTCCTCCCCAGCTAAACTGCCCCTAGACCTCCCTTTTCCTATTGGACTTCACTTTAATCAATCGCAGAGGCTTGGCATCACATATGGGCTTTACTTATGGTGGTCTGTTTTTAGGAAGCTTTGCCGAGCCCCTCCCATCAGCAGTGATCTGCCCGCATTGCACAGAGGCCCAGTGATGTCATGAAAAATATGGTTATGTAATGAAAACAAGCTTTATTTAAAATGTTATTAGCATGTTTATGAGGGGGTGACTTTGGACCAAGGGAGGCAAAATGTAAGCTTTAACACATGACGTTTGCAATGTTGATACAATGACTTTGTTAATTTCAGGCTGAAACTTCTGCTATGCATGACAAAGGGGACTTCCTTGAAATCGAAATACATCCTGAGGTTTCTGCTGAGCAACAAGTAAAAGGTAGTGCCTTGATATCTACAGTGTTACCATCAAGGAGAATTACTGTTATATTTAAGTCTATTGTCAAATTTATATTTGTTTCAGGTGAGACCTGGCTAGTTCACCGATTTCAGGACTGCCCTATAGCAGATTTACTGCTACAGGGTGACACTCCTGTGCAGGATCGTGTGTGTGTATATATATGTATGTATATATGTGTGTGTGTGTGTGTGTGTGTGTGTGTGTGTGTGTATATGTATGTATGTGTGTGATTCTGCACTTCCGCCTGCAGGGGGCGCATGCGGGTCGCTTCTGCTTTTGATTGACATTAGAAGCCAAACGGCTGATGCCTCTGGACATCCATTCTGACAGTGGGGCAGATCTTCAGTCTCACGGGGGAAGGAATGGATTTTGTGTTTCTGCAAAGCAGGGTATAAAATCCATCACTTCCACTAGTAAAACACCTAACACCGCACACAAACACTGGCTAGGCACCCAGTTAACCCTTCGATCACCCTAGATGTTGAACACCTTCCCAGCCAGTGTCATTAGTACAGTGACAGTGCATATTTTAACACTAATCACTGTATGGGTTTCACTGGTTCCCACAAAGTGTCACAAGTAGTACTGTCCGAATGTCCGCCGCAATATAGCAGGCCCACTATAAGTCGCTGATTGTTGCTATTACTAGTATAAAAGAAAAATGATTCCATAAATATATACCATAGTTTTGTAGGTCTATAACGTTCACATAAAACAATTAATGTATGCTTATTGGAATGTTTTTACCAGAAATATGTAGCAGAGTACATATTGCCCTAAATTTATGAAGAAATGTGGACTTGTTTTATAGCAGAAGGTAAACCCAAATTGTATTTTTTTTTTTTTTTTTCAAAATTGTTGGTCTGTTTTTGTTTATAGCGCAATAAAATAAAAAACTTAGTGGTGATCAAACACCACCAAAAGAAAGGTCTATTTGTGGGGGAATAAAAGGGCATGCATTTTATTTGGTACAGTGCCGTGTGACCGCGCAATTTTCAGTTCAAATAACATAGTGTTGTATTTCAAAAAATGACCTGGTCATGAAGAGGGGTAAATCTTCCGGAGATCAAGTGGTTAAATCTGAAAATACAGAAAAATATTTTAGGTCAGTTTATATACTTCTCTAAAGGTATGAGTTGTCAGGGTGTTTTTAGGAGAATACTTCTGAAATTGCAGGCAAAAAAAGCAGGTTGAGCCAAGGCAAAAGACAAGTTTGTTATGCACAAGAAAGAAATAGCATGTGAAACATCAGAACGCTATAAAAATGGGAGCTTAGACATACATTTTGAATATAATGCTGATTTGTTTGTTTCTTTTTAAGTGAACTAACCCTTTAAGGAAAAAAAACAGTAGCTTCCTTCGCACACGATTGGATGATTGGCATTTTAATACCGCTTTACTGTGCTGTTAGAGACTTGTACTTAGTAATTCATTTTGTGCAAAAAAAGTATGGGGGGGGAATTCAGGAAAGTTCAACCTTGGATAACTGAAGAGTACTGGAGGCCAACGATATGTAGCAGGCCCTAGAACAAATGTTTATTGACTCTAGTGTTGCTTAACTCTGTTCCACAGAGCCAACTTTAGAATAGATAAATGTAGATTGTAAAGGAAACGTTTAGGGTGTCTAGAAAAATTAACAGCTGGCGAATCCTCTGCATATGCGCCAACTGGGCCACTTGACCACCAGATAGATGACCCAGTTCTAAGGCAAAAGTTGTCCCTTAATGTATGAACTGTTTATTACAGGACTAGACAAATCTCAGGAGGATGTTCCTTAAAAATTAAGGCTGACAACTAACTTTTGAGGGTAGTTGTTGTTAATGATGCTGGCTCCTAGAAAAAAATTCTGCGAGCTCCTGGATTGGATACTCTGACTCCTGAATTCCATATTAATTTGTTCATCCCTGGTTTATTACATGCCGGCACACTCACGGGCTTCAGGTCCATTATCCTATATAACTGGAGCAGCCTTTGTGGAGAGACCAACAATGAAAAGATGAATAGGCATTTATGATTATGCATACCAGGCTATTATCTGTTTTCAATGAAAAGTAAATCCCCACATAAGATGGGGCTGAGTAACAAGCTGATAGTTGTATTAATAGATAGATTCAGTAAAATGTACGATTCATACAATAGATTTGTTGTGATTTACAAAAGCCATTTTGTTGCCAGAATTTTGCATGTACAGGGAGCTGTGGTTGCTCCCCATGGTGAAAAGTTTGTAATTTTTTTTTTTTTTTTTCTTTTCTTTTTCAGATAACCAAACTCAACCTGATAAAGCTGTGGGTATGAAAGACATAAACACTGAGACTGAATTACGATCCGAGCGGAATACAAAATTGGATAATCTGCAGTTGGAGAGGAATAAGCCTCCAGATGTAAAAGAATCCAATTCTTTAGGGAAGCCTGGAGAAAGTTGCTGTTTAGTGGGAAAAGAGCTCCCAAACTCATTTGAGCAACCACCTGATGGACATGAAGAATGTACTGTGGTAACGTCCTCAGAAGACATATGCCTATCCAATAATCTAAGAGATGGAGCTTCCTGTACGTGCCTTGAAGATCAAAAAGTGCCACTTTATTCTTGCACATCTCATAATATGACTAAAAGAAACCAGGATGCATGTGATATCCAAGAAGGCCATGTGTTGTGTGAAAAAGCTTTTGTTTGCAAAGAATCAGATTGCTCTGAGTTGGGGGAAATCAACAGTGCATCTCTACTTTCTAGAAGCTCAGAAGAAGGTACAACTGAAAATGGTACCAGACCTAAACAAAATTTAGAGCATGCCATGCGGCATGTGGCCCAGTCAAAGGACATTTGTGTCCAGCAATCATTAGATATGACTTCTGGTACAGAAGGCCAGCAAGGAAAGGACTGTCTTTATACACCTCTTTCAACTAGACACTTGGTGGGTAAAGTGGAGACTGGTTTGGAAAATGTTCTTTCACAAAATATCAGAGATGATACTTTGCGCTCAGAATCTGGAAAATGTATTCCTTTGATAGAGATTGTAACCACACAACCAAATCTTCAAACTTCCATTGATAGGTTGAGTGCCAAATCATGTAATACACAAGAATCTCCCTTTTTACCCAACACAAGGGAATACTTTCATCTGCAAAGTGTTTCTGCAGATTGTCATGAAGATCTCAGCTGTGCCAACAACCAAGGGTACAAATTAAATGAATCTTCACATTCTAGTTCCATTCATTTGGTTCCAGCTAAAAGTACATGTGGGGAATCTTCTTGTAAACACACTACAAATAACTACTTAGCAGATGGCAATGAAACTTCTGCTGTTCATTTTAAAGATTCTGATGCAACAGGAAAAGAACAGGAAATAAAGGAACAAGTCTTTCAGGTGGTGGAAACTTTAGCAGATGAAAATGTTTTGATTACACAGAGTTGCCCTTCATTACATGATAGTGATAGTGTAATGACACAAAAGATGAATTGTACCATCTCACAGAATACTCCTGTTCCACATGATTTAAATGGAGCCAAATTGCCTGTCACCTGCTGCACTACTCTAATGCCAGAACATCACAGCATTGTACCTAATCTTCCATGTGACATCAATATTGTAACAAACCCTGATTCTGAGATGAAAACAAAAAATGACAAAAGTGCCAGGCATCAGACTGAGAAGAACATATCTGAAGTTTCAGACTATGAGAATCCTAATCAGTTTCCTAACATTGACAACACTGTGGTTTCCAGTCACAGACAGTCATCCAAATCTTTAGTAATTAACAAAACCACCTTAAGATCGGATCATTTACAAGAAGTTAATTGTCAAGCACCAACTTCAGAATGTCAGTCAACAGCTGATATGACTTGTCAATTAAAAACCACCCTGCAGAATGCCCTCATACCTTATGTGGATATTTGGAGCTTTTTAGCAAGGGTTGGGCAGCCTGATGTATTTTCTTTGAATAGTACTAACAATATGATCCTCAAAAAGGCAAAATCCCAGGCACTTCAGTTAAGAAACCATTTAAGTTGTGACAAAGAAAGTCGCTTACCGTATTATAAGGACTGTAGTGTTCTTGGTAGATTGCCTGGTTGTAAAGATAGAAAACCTGCATTAGTCCATCCTTCTGGACAGCTGGATTCTGTTAAAGCACTCCTTCTGAACAACCCCTAGAATATAAATAATAGACCCGTAAAGTCTTCCTCACGAAATTGTCTTAGGTCGACAGGTCTTCCTACCTGATTACGTCCAAAAGATAGAAATGTTGGTCCGTTAGATGGTTCTTGTGATGTCAGGAATATTATGCCATTCGCTGAAAGAAACAGTGTTGAATTTACCAAAGAATTGACTTCACGGACCCTAAAACGGAAAAACTCCTAGTATAACAATCATGATAAGTTTCTTTTATGTAGTCCGACGGGTTGGGAACGATTTTTCGAGGTTTATAGGTGTATTCCATACTCCCGTAAGACGTCCCACCAAAAATTAACTGTTC
>BLSH010322878.1:1024782-1038506 GCA_018402905.1 Glandirana rugosa | reverse complement strand
CAGAATCCTGACCTCAACCTGACAGAACACCTTTGGGATGAATTAGAGCAGAGAATGCGAGCCAGGCCTTACCATCCAGCATCAGTGCCTGACCTCACAAATGTGCTTCTGGAAGAATGGTCAAACATTCCCATAGACACACTCCTAAACCTTGTGGACAACTTTCCCAGAAAAGTTGAAGCTGTTACAGGTGCAAAGGGTGGGCCAACTCAATATTGAACCCTACGGACTAAGACTGGGATGCCGTTAAAGTTTGTGCGTGTAAAGGCAGGCGTCCCAATACTTTTTACTATATAGTGTATAATCTATTTGCTATATGCTATAAGCATAAGATTTTGTGGTGACTAAAGGCTGGCTAAAGGAGGGGGGGGGGAGGTGTGTGTGTGTGTGTGTGTGTGTGTGTGTGTGTGTGTGTGTGTGTGTGTGTAGTAGGCTGACAAAAAAAACGGTTTCTCCACAGAAGCAAGGTGGTGGAGGAATTAACCCCTGACCAGTGTGTTACAATTATCAACTGGGTTTTTATTTTTATTTACCAGTGGCTTGTATAACAGTGCTGCCATTCTGCTGGCACATGAACTTGTCTTTACTTGGCATACCTACATTTACAGAAGTCAACAAGCTGTATTTAAGTAGATTAGTACAATTTATTTCTGATTTATAATGTTTTTATAGTTGTGTTTTCCAGTTGCCATATGATTTTTTTTTTTCTTTATTCGTTAGCAATGAATTAGCAGTAAAATGGCATAATAATATCAGATAACCTTACAAGGGTTCATTTTTCAGTGTGCAGCATCATTAGATTTCTGTAGCCTTCTTACAAAACAACTGCAATACAGAAAACAGGAAAAATGTCCCATTTGGAAATAGTTCACAGGTACCTGTCGTAACAGAAATATGGAGGCTATGTTGCTCACTTTAAGCTTTTACTATGAAGTTAGTTTAAAACCGAACTCTGGATAAAAAGAAAAATCTTCTCTTGCAGTGTAATCCTCCTCCCCTGTTTTTACTAGGGTACCAGTAAAAAGAACCTTTACACACTGCTGCAGCGCTTCTGCCGCAGCACTGTGTACCTGTGGTTTTGGTGCGGGTTAGTTGTGCTTTGCCATAGACTTCTATTATGTCCCACGGTTTTGGTGCGCTTTCAGAAAGCATGCAAAACATGGTAGAAGTCTATAGCAAAGCGCAGCTAACCCGCACCAAACTGCGGGTACACTGCACCCGTGCTGTGGCCAAAGAGCAGCAGGGCAGTGTGAAGCTACCCTTAGGCTCCTCAGACTGAAATTTACAAGCTAATCTGTTTGTTTTAAAACCTATGTAGCACTGGTCCTAAACTGGGGTTTCAATGTAAATTTAGTTTTTGGCTCAGACTGATTGTGCAGTTTTTCTGCTCTTTCCCCAAGTTCAATTAGGTTATGCATTACTGTCGCCAGTAGGTGTCGGTACCACTGGCCATATTATGAGATGGTACAACTAGGTTGAATTATGAATATTTATTTTTACAGTTGGCCCAGTAGGAGGTTATTGGCCACTGGTGCATTCTGGGAGAAGATATATATTTGGACTGGACCATGTGCTCGCTCTCTTGCCTCTGGGCTGAGGGGGTGCTGCTGAAGTGAGCTCTGCATGTAGGCCCAGAAGCCTGTCTGGGGTCTACAAATGCTGAGGTGGTCTTGAGGCTGTCTTGCCTGGTGTGTCAGAAACCAAGCTGAGGTGAGAAGACCTGGGGAGGACCCTGGCTGGAGAGGGCCAGGATGACAGCTGATCTCTCACAAGGACCTGGTGACTTGCTTGGAAGATGCACCAGAATCTAGCAACGTGTGTTGCTGGGTCAGCTTACAGGTTTTGCCACTGTGAAGCTGGATCTTGTTCTACATCTAAAAACATGTTGCCGGGTTGGCTTAAAGGTCCTGACGTGAAGCTGTACTTTTTCTGGATCCAAGGAGTCTGTAAGTGATCTGCTGCTGGTATCTGAGACCACTAATCCTCTCTCCTACTACCTTCTTCCAAGTTCTACATTAAAGCTTTGAAAAGATCAAAAGTGACTGGCGCCCAATTTCTGTTCAAATCTCCCCATTCTGGCCCTGGGGTAAATGCTATCTTGCTCCCTGCCTCTGGAGGTGTTCTGCCCCTAGAAGACCCAGGGGGGTGCCAAATTTTTAATTTTTTTTTTTTAATTCTGCTAAGAGAGGTTTCCTAGACTTTCACTGTCTCTAGGAAATGGTTGCAGGAAAAAAAAATTGCAGTGTATGGCCAGCCTTACAGGTCCCCTATGCACCCTGTGTCTGGACGTTGAAAAGAGAAACCACACACTGATGAGATCATCTCTCTGTCAAGCTGCTCTTTCCACCTGTCAACATGCTGCTTGCACTGCAGTACAGCTTTTTTGTGGCTTCTCCTAAATGCTCTCTGAGCTCTGCTGTGCAGGGACTGTGAGAGGTTGATACCAAGTTTAATTCAGGTATTCACACTGCTTGCATTAACAAAAGAAGAGCAGAACTTAATTAATTTGTGGTGTTTATATCCGGGATGCACTAACATATCGGCCACCGAAAATATGGTTATCAGTGCTTTGTTGGGGAAAAAAAGGTGCCAATAATGGCATGCTGCGTCCCATTGACTTCAGTGCAAAAACTCCCCTGAATGACTTCAGTGCAAAAATGCATCCCATGGACATTAATGCAAAAACGCCTCCTATTTAATTTGTTGCAAAATCGCATCCCATTGACATCACAACACCAGCCCCATTCATTAAATTAAAACCTTTTTTTCTAAACTGTCCATTTCAGTTTCTGGTCAAGTGCATTCTAAATTTGCCATTTTTGGTCCAGAATTTTCATTTCAATGCACCACTAATTTAAACAGGCTTTTAGCCAAGTACTGCTCTTTTTGAATGCTGGCTGAATCTGATATTCTTGAGATTGATGCTCATAAACTCGAATTTACAAAGATTATGTGTATGTGTTCTTCATGTGCATTGGTGTGCACCCCAATGCACTTGTGTTGCATCTTAAGGCATAATGTAATACACATAAATGAACAAAATTGTATAGGTGTAAATTTATCTTTAGTGAGTCCCTGACCCTGGAACAAGTATGCAATTCATGAGTGCCAGTGCTAACAACTGAGTTTTTGTGCTCAAAATTTTAGTTTCATGAGAACAAATGGTGAGGGGAATTCTTTCAATGGGGACACATGTTCCGGTGGAAACTCTAACATGGGAATTCCCCTAATTTTGATGGGATTTTCTGTCATTTCCTGCTATGTTTCCAGGACATAAATGAAGAGAAATCCTCCCAGTAGAACACGGACAGCAAATAGGAACCTTTAAAACCAAGTCGGCAATGGCACTATCCATACATGGAAATTACTGTTTTTAGTACACTCATTTTACAAATGTCAGCAAGGGCTAGAATCCAATACATAAATGATAAAACCTCATGCATGTGATGTCTCATATGAATTTTGCTTCAATTCTATTTTTAACCAGATTTTGTAATTTTACCATTCATTTAGCCTTACAACTGGGAACAATGCAAAAATTGCAATACGTTTTGACATGGAAGTTTACAAGCCAAATTATTCCAGCCGTACATCATTGGTGGAAGTGTACTCATTTTTTTGTGTCTGCACAAATGTCCGTATTACAGAAATCCAAGATACCTGGAAAAATTAATTATAAATAGTTAGAATGTATCATAAGGCAGGAGGAAAAAAAAAAACAGAAAATTGTATCAAATACTTACTGTACTTTTCATTTCCTGACATCAATCCATGGCAGCATACATGTGATATATAGCTCCACCCCTATATACACCTACAGGGCCTGTTTAAATCTATAAAAGGAAAGCTAGAGCAACATCCCCCATTCCATAAAAATAACAAGACCAAAAAAGAGAGGGTTTGTATGTTGCCATGGATTGGCATCAGGAAAGGAAAATTACAGTAAGCATTTGATACAATTTTCCTGATGCCAACGTGGCAACATACATGTGTTAAATAACGAGCTAAACAGGGAGGATTAAACTGTATAATCAAACTATTACAATGAGCATGGAAGCCTAGACCGTCATTCTGTCGAAGTCCATTGATGTACGAGCCCCTGGAACTTGCCTGTAGCACCTGAGGCAGGTGCACTGCGGCAACCAGCCTGCTGCTTTGCAGATGTCTCCATTTTGCATGCACTGCCCTGAACTTAAAGATGTAAAAGTGGACCTAGCAGAATGAGCCTCTATTACTTCTGGAGGCTCTTGCCTGGCCGCGCAGTAAGTTTTCTGGATGACCTTGACACTTAAAGATGACAAGGTTTTGCTGTAGCTTCCTCGTTTGAACTTGACTGATGGAGACACAGACAGCTTTCAGGAGGATTTTAACTAGGAACATGCCCATTTTCCCTGGCGAAAGCTACAATGGATGAAATTTAAACCCTTACGAAAGTAGGCTGAGCCCCAAATCCAGATCCGTGTGAAAAAAACAATGGCAACTGGGAAACCATCTGGTTGTGGGGATCAAAATTCTGCTCGGCTGCAAAGGCTGTGAACTTGTTCCAGACTTCAGAGTAAATCTCTTTTGTTGATGTCCTTTCTGGAACCTTGCTGGGATTAAACCACTTCCAGTGGACGGCCCAAGTCCTCCCAATCCTTTTCTCTAAATTTCCAGCCCATCCTGGGACAGTGGAAACACTGGTAGCTGTGCTTGGTCTGGACTAGGTTCCATGGCTAGGGTAAACCCTAGTCCTGCGGGCCAATCTGAATACTTGCTATCACAGTGAGACCCTCAAACAACAGTCTGCCCTGGAACTTTATGACCAAAGGCAGTGGGTGAGGGTAGTAAGAGATGCACGTTGTCAATGGATGTTGATGCAAACAGGCTCAGCTGAGGGAGGCCCCATACTTGAGTGATGTGTGCAAGATCTTCCAATTAAAGACCCATTCATTGGGAACCAAAAACACCTGGTGCAACAGCCCCTTTCAGCATCCTGGGTGCCCAGAAGGTACACCGCCCATAGCCCCTGAAGACTAAATTCAGCCAGGGACATGATCGTTCCACTTCTATTGGAACCTGTTGTTGGTTCTCCTTTGTTTCTGAACATATGACACTGCTGCTGTGTTGACCTCATGCAGGATAATCAGTCGAGCCTGAATGTGAGGTGACAGTGCACATAGGTGGGGGGGGTTTACTAATGCTGGAGCACTCAGAATCTGGTGCAGCTGTGTATGGTAGCCAAACACCTTATATCTTCAGCTTGTTCAATTAAGCTTTGACAATAAAACCTGGAAGCTGATTGATTCCTATGCAAAGCTGCATCAGATTTTGCACTCTCCAGTGTTAGTAAATCAACCCCATAGTGTAATCCCAACTGCTCTGATTTTCTGCACAATGAACACTACCCTGTCTGCCAAGAAGCTCCACCTGTCTTGTGATCTAGGATGACTGCAGCTGGTGATTCACCCTGTAGCACTGCCATCGGTGGTGACAATGGTCCAGGATAATAATGAAACTACCAGACAGTATCGAGTGAGGGTCCCCTGACATACCTATCACCAGAAGCTCCTGTGCATCTGAGAAGAATCACTTTGAATCTGCTCAAGTGCTGCCTTCTGCATTGCAAAAAAGAAAATTCTTTGGAACATCCATTGAATCCAATGTGTCCAGGGTAACATAGGGATGCAAGACATCATTGTTTCCAGGAGAGCCCTGAATTGGGAAGTTCACAGCTGCTTGGCCCATTTTGAGAAGAAGGAGAAAAGTACTCAGTTGAGCATTGAACTTGGCTTCCATATTGATGACTATCGATGACTAGTCAGGTCACCTATCCAGCCAAAACCTCTCAGGCTGGCCAGAAGAATCCCCTTTTGAACTAGTAAGTCATCTGGACTCTGAACCAACAGTAGCATACCATCCAAGTACAGATGAATTTGAAGCACCCCCATTTCCTCAGAGGGGCTACACAGAAAATAGAACCCCCATAAAGGTCATCGGTGAGGTGTAAGGCCCTGAAAGGAAGACTTACAAACTGAAAATGTCCATCTCCTGAGACTTTAAATTCAGCACCAGTCTCTGGTCTTCTTTGTATGAGACACAGAGGAGAATAAAAGCCTTCAAATCTCTGAGGGAGGACTTGGAATCATTCCCAATTTTAGTCATATAATATTGATGCACTGAGAGAGGACATCCACCTCCTGAGCAGAATGTGCTATTCTGGTCAGGATGAAGAAATGTTCTGGAGGGAGATGTCTAAACTATCAAAAGTAACCAAGTTTTACCGCAGAAGACACCCTCGCATCCCAAAAAATGGGCTTTACCATCTGTGCGCACATTCGGCCAACCTGGCCCCCACCAAACTAGCCGGGGGGGAGGGTTTCCCGTCAGCAAGATGTAGGGGATGAAGGGATTGAAAAGGTCCATGGCTAGGCCCATGCACACCCTTCCAACTGAACTCACCAGAGCCTTGACCTTCTTTGAGGAGGAAGGCCAGGCTAACAACCGATTGCTCTTGTAATAGCTTTTTAGCTTTGGGATGTACATGTAACATTTAATTGTGACCAATAAAGGATGTTTGACATTTCAAGGATGTGTGCCGCTCTTGTAAAGTTTCATTTTGTTTCTATAAAAATAACAAACATGTTATACTTACTTGCTCTGTTGCAGTAGATTTGCACAGAGTGTTGTAGAAATTTAGGGTGTATTATGTATTGTCACAGTGTCTCCCAGTGTCGGTTTACCGGTATTCGCTGTGTACAGCGAATATGGCTTTAACCGATACTGAGGAAAGGCCAATACAATGGATATCTTCCATCAATTGATAATTACACGCTACCGCCCGATCATCCCGGCCAGCAGGCGCCCTGAGCGGTTATCGCTGGAGCAAACGCTGGTCTGGATCTTTGAGGTGCAATGCACGTTCTGTGGCGCGGGTGTATTACCGTCAACCAGGGGGCCCCTGTCTTCTGTACAGATCGATCTGCTTGGCGGCAGTTTACTTGCCTTATGGAATTAGTATTGCCTTTTATGTAAGGATAATGATCTGTGGGCTTTCTGTGGCATCTGATCAATGTGACAGAGATCTACAGCCATATTCCTTTGTGTTGTAATTTACCCTTTAATGGAACAGTAGCATAACCCTTATGTAATATAGTTTTATAAGAACTGTATTTGGTAGGGGTTCATTGTAACTGGCAGGTTACTGCATGTCTGGGGTGATGGTGGTGTGGCCTTTGTTAGGAGAAGCACATGGCTTTCCTGCCGGTCAGCTCCCTCACCCATACATGCATGCCTTCCCTATTGTATAGTTTGCAAGTGTGTCATTGATTGGTTGTATTTGTATTTGAGCTCATGTCATGTGACTGTGCCTTGGAGGCTGATTGGCTGATTGTGATGCCACCAGTTCCTTCTGTTAAACCTGTCTGACCAGTATAAATAAACACAACAGCCAGAGCCAGGGAGGACAATATCTCTGCTATTGGCCATGTGAGATGAAGCAATCTGTGTCTGTGTGTGCGTGTCTGCATCAACACAGGTCGATGGAATGCATTATGCAAAAGAGCTGAAAAATGCGCTCATTAGCGCAGGCAAATTATAATGCATACAAGGTATTATAATTTCCATAACAAGAGCAGCCCAGATCCTCCTCTTCTCGGGTCCCTCTTCTGTGCTCCTGGCCCCTCCCTCCTGCCGAGCCCCTCCACAGCAAGCAGTTTGCTATGGGGGCACCGGAGCATGGAGCTGCGATTTGGCCCAGCCCCTCAATCTCCTGATTGGCTAGCTAACTTTGATTGGCGGCAGCAGGAGCCAATGGCACTTGTGCACATCGCTGGTCAGAGATCTGGGGCTCTGGTAAGTATTAGGGGGGCTGCTGCACACAGAAGGCTTTTTATCGTAATGCATAGAATTCATGAAGATAAAAAAACCTGCTTTTACAATCACTTTATCCACTTCAGCCCCAGAAGGATTTACTTAACCACTTGCCGACCGCCCGCCGCAGCGTGACGGAGGCAAGGTGGCTCGTTATCGTGAAACGCTGTCACCTGACGGTGGCCGCGCTAACTAATATTGTGAGTGCGAGCCGCCGGAGGCGCGCTCGCACGCTCACTGTTTTTGGGGGGCCAGGGAGTGGGTAGGGCGGACTCGATCTCTGCCGGCTACCCACGATGGCCCCCCCCCGCAGCGAGAGAACGGAGGTCCGTGTATGTAAACACGGATCTCCGTTCTCATAGAGGGGGAAGGGCGATGATCACAGCCTTCCTGTATATGGAAGCTGTGATCATACCCTTTCACCAGCCAGGGCAGCCCACACACAGTTAGAACACGCCCAGGGAACACAGTTAACCCTTGCCCCCTGCCGGTTAACCCCTTCACTGCCAATGGCATTTACACAGTAATCAGTGCATTTTTATAGCACTGATCGCTGTATAAATGCCAATGGTCCCAAAAAAGTGTCGAAAGTGTCCGACATGTCCGCTGCAATATCGCAGTACCACTAAAAATCGCAGATCGCCGCCATTACTAGTAAAAAATGTAAAAAAATAAAAACCCCAGAAATGAATTATCATCATCCGTAAACGCGGCAACTTTTGCACAAACCAATCAATAAACGCCGATTGCGATTTTTTTTTTACCAAAAATATGAGGAAGAATATAAATCGGCCAAAACCAATGAAAAAAAATGTTTTTTTAAATTTTTTTTTTGGATTTGTATTTTAGCAAAAAGTAAGAAATTAGTTTTTTTTTTTTTTCAAAATTGTTGCTCTTCTTTTGTTTATAGCGGCGATCAGAAATGACGCAGAAGGTATCAAATATCACCAAAAGAAAGCTCTATTTGTGGGAAAAAAAGGACGCAAATTTTGTTTGGGTACAACGCCGCACAACCCCGCAATTGTCAGTTAAAGCGACGCAGTGCCGAATTGCAAAAAGTGCTCTGGTCCTAAAGTGTGAAATCCTTCCGGGGCTGAAGTGGTTAATGACCAGAGCATTTTTTGCGATGTTGTACTCAAAGTTTATGTCCTCTTTTTTCCAAAAATAGAGCTTTTTTTTGGTGGTATTTGATCACCTCTATTTTTTGTGCTATAAACAAAAAAAAGCGACAATTTTGAAAAATAAAACTTTATTCTCATTTCTTTTTTCTATAATAAATATACAAAAAAATGTCTTCATCAGTTTAGGCCGATATGTATCCTTCTACGTATTTTTGGTAAAAAAAAATCGCAATAAGCAATAATTGGTTTGTGCAAAAGTTATAGCTTCTACAAAATAGAAGATATATTTATGTTATTTTTATTATTTATATTTTTTTTTTACTAGTAATCGGGGCGATCTGCAATTTTTAGCAGGACTGCAAAATTGTGGCGGACAAATCGGACACTGTTTTGGGACCATTGAAACGTATACAGCGATCAGAGCAAAAATTGACACTGATTACTGTATAAATGTCACTGGCAGGGAAGGGGTTAACACTAGGGGGCGATCAAGGGGTTAAGTGTTCCCTAGGGAGGTGTTTCTAACTGTGGGGGGAGTGGAGTGACTGCGGGTAGAGAGAGATCGCTGTTCCGGATTACTTGGAACAGCAGATCTCTCTCTACTTCCCTGACAGAACCGAGATCTGTCTGTTTACATTGACAGATCCCATTGCGGCCGCCGATCATGCACATCGGCGGCGCCCCCCCTTATAGCTGTTAAAGCGGCCGTTGTACCATGACAGCGATTCATGCAGCCATGCCAACCTACCGCAGTAAAACTGCTGCGGCTGGTTGGCAAGCAGTTCAACACTGTTATACGGCAGCCAAGAGCTGACTGTGATCACCATCCGTTTACACGGCAAACTGAGGACATCCAGAGCTGAGCAGCGGTGAGTCTCTTGGAATAGTCACAACTTCTGGTCAGAGGGAAAAACTTGTCATACAGGCACTTACAACCACCCTGTCTGGGTTTGGTGACCAAGGAATGGGCTTTATAGCCCTCTTTATTGTCAATGAATACAGCACTGCCTTAGGGGAACATTGATAACAACAAATGCTACGTCATCCACAAAATCCGCTGAGCAGTTAGGGCTCATTTACACTTGGTTCGGCTCCAACACACATTGAGGGCTAGTTTACATTTGCTTCAAAATAAGGCTTCAGACACGATTTGAGAGCACTAGTCAAAGCTCCTGTCACTAAAAAAAATGGTTAGCTTACAGTCCTGTTTACACCTTGCTTTTGCTTTTCTTTGTTCGGTTTGCTTCAAAAATGATACCCCATGTAGCTTTAGTTGTGCTTCAAAGCATCTTCAAAGCCTCCATAGAAGTTTATGGCAAAGCTCTGCTTGAAGCCCCACCAAAGCCTCATCAAAGCCCCACCAAGGCCTTATCAAAGCCCCACCAAAGCACCAAGCAAAAGCAAGGTGTAAACAGAACTGTAAGCTAAGCATTTTATTGAGTGACAGGAGCTTTGACTGGTGTTCAGAGAGCTTTAACAAAGCGTGTCCGAAGCCCTGTTTTGAATCAAGTGTAAACTAGCCCTTAAGCTCACCAAGAGCACTAATAACTTGATCTTTCAGCAATTCTTGGATTATGGTGACCTTGAGATTCTGAGTCCCAACTGTACTGCGCTTGCCACAAAGTCCTGCGATCAATGGCTTAAAAGCGCCTCCCAACATGAATCCCTCAGATATCTGTCAATTCATTGTTTAAGCACACAGGCAAGAGAAACTGAATCTCCCATAGGAAGAAAAACACTTCTGTCAAAGTGTATAATGGTAGTGTCCACACCTTTGCAGTAGGGTGAAGTGTTGTAAAGTGTGTGTTACCGCAAAGCATGTTAAATGCATTAGCACATTAATAAAGCAAATGATTCCGGACAGCTGCACCAATTATCCTCTTTATTGAAGCTTCATGTGACAGGTGGTTAACAGATGGAGCAGAGGACAAAAAGGTAGACTCGTTTTGCGCCATTACCTATTGGAACTAGTCACCACAATCACCTATATACTGCTTATCATTGATGCCTTATCGCAACATCATGGTCTTGTGAGTGTAGCTCTTGAGAACAAAAAGGAGAAAGGGGAAGGTTCCTCTAGGTTTCCTTTTATAAACTTAAACAGGAACTGTGGGTGGATATAGGGGCGTAGCTATATCACATGTATGCTGCCATGTTGGTGTCAGGAAAGATTGTTTCTATCTCTTTCATGAGGGACACAGGGTTCAAAAACATTTGGGTTATGCTGCTGCCTGCTGGAGGATTTGAAGACTATCAAGTATAAAATAGTGATCTGGTATAATGCCTCCCACTCCCAGTATACCTCATTTTTTTCTGCTAGTGTCCTAGGAGGATGGATGCTTTTTCATTACTGAGAAAAATTGAACCATTCCTACTAACAATGCTTTTCCTTTCCAAAATTCTTTTTTCAACAGTCAAGACTTCTGTACATGCTGCATGATCTAGTCACTTTATGCAGCTGTCCGAATCGTTGTATTCACAGCAATGTGACTCACCTGGACACCACAAGGAATAGATGATAGCAGTGGCATAGCGTGGGTCGTCAGTGCACGGGGCAAGGCAAATAATTTGCGTCCCCTAACCCATGGACTTTTAGAACTCCCTGAATTCCCTTCCACTAGTACCGTATTAAACCCCTATTATTATTTTCTTAAACATGTATTGTATTTTAAGAAAATACTGATGTAATTAAAGTAAAATCCATCTAATTCTAGTATACTCAAATTCCTATACTAATATTAATGGGAGTAGGTTAAAGTACTGTTGGTATTCACCATCATGTAGAACAGTGTACAGAGGTCATTAGGATGTAGGGTAGTGTACAGAGGTCAGTAGGATGTAGGACAGTATACAGAGGTCAGTAGTATGTAGGTCAGTGTACAGAGGTCATTAGGATGTAGGGAGTGTATAGAGGTCAGTAGTATGTAGGGCAGTGTACAAAGGTCAGTAGTATGTAGGGCAGTGTACAGAGGTCAGTAGTATGTAGGGTAGTGTACAGAGGTCAGTAGTATATAGGGCAGTGTACAGAGGTCAGTAGTATATAGGGCAGTGTGCAGAGGTCAGTAGTATGTAGGGCAGTGTACAGAAGCCAGTAGGATGTAGGGTAGTGTACAGGGGTCAGTAGTATATAGAGAAGTGTGCAGAGGTCAGTAGTATATAGGGCAAAGTGCAGAGGTCAGTAGGATGTAGGGCAGTGTACAGGGGTCAGTAGTATATAGGGCAGTGTACAGAGATCAGTAGTAGGTAGGGCAGTGTACAGGGGTCAGTAGTATGTAGGGCAGTGCACAGAGGTCATTAGGATGTAGGGTAGTGTACAGAGGTCAGTAGTATGTAGGGCAGTGTACAGAGGTCAGTAGGATGTAGGGCAGTGTACAAGTGTCAGTAGTATGTAGAGCAGTGTACAAGGGATAATAGGAAGTCGTATGTAGGGCAGTGCACAGGGATCAATGGTAAGTAGGGCAGTGTACAGAGGTCAGTAGGATGTATTGCAATGCACAGAGGTCAGTAAGATGTAGAGCAGTGTACTGTAGAATGTAGGCCAGTGTGTAGGGAACATTAGGGCAAAGGACAGGAGCTCAGCAGGGCAGAGGACAGGGGTTGACAGGAAAGAATATCGGATGCAACAGGACAGTGTACAGGGGTCAGTGGGATGTAGAGCAGTACAGAGGTCAGGAGAGTGCAGGGGACAGTGCAGTGGTCAAGAGGGTAAAGTGCAAGGGGGTCAGCAGGGGGGATTAGGAGGGCATAGTATGGGGGGGGGGTCGGGAGTGAAGACTTCAAGTGTTTAAAGCAAGCTCCCAGCTGCAAAGTCTCCTAATCCCTCAGCCACCATCCGCTGTGGTTCCTGGGCTTTTATGTTCTTCCAGGGTGCCCAGGATGGTGGTATTTGTCTTCAAGATGAGGAGCTGGAAGAGGTTGGTGAACACCCATTTCCAGATCTCCTCTGCAATAAATGAAGCCAGTAGTAAAGAGTATTTCATCACTTCTGGTTTCAGTTCATTCATTCCCTAGCTACTGTAGCCGGGTAAGCAGTTAGTGAAGCACAGTCTTTCCTGGAGTGGAGGATAGTGGATACATTATGGCAGAGGCGTAACTAGAACCTTCAGTGCTCCGGTGCAAGACATTATGAAGAGACCCCTGGCCAGGGCCCTTCCCTCTTCCCACTGATCCTGGGGCCCTTTACTCCTATCGCGGGCCCCTTTATTACAGTACCGCAGTGGAGCCCTTTCACAAGTTCTGCAGCGGGCCCCCTTTCTGCCATCTTTGGGCCTCCCCATGTTGGTGAAATGCCAGAGCCCGGTCACAATTGCAACCTTTACAATCCTGATAGTTCCCTCACTGGTGTCAGTAGTTTTTAATTTTTATTTTAATTTTATTTTATATTTTTACCATTTCATTTTATTTCTTTTACAATTTTATTTTTACAATTTTTTTTAGGAGCTCTGTTGGGGGGCTTTGAGGAGATATCAGGGGTCTAAACAAACCTCAGCCCACAATCTCCATCTGTGTAGTCTCAGCTGCACGGAATGGATACACAGGAATAGCTGTGTACCGAGCCTCCCATTCATTCAGAAATGGAAGTATAGTAAAAAGTACCAATCACTGACTTTGTCCATTCAGAAAAGGAAGGAGTCGGTAAATGACAAATTTACCAACCCGTTCCCATCTCTCCATCATGACAAATCTTCTACAGCAGCTGGCAGGATTGATGACTGTGGTCACTCCCTTGATAGTCCTAACATTTCCAACGTT
>BLSH010322878.1:1001987-1022284 GCA_018402905.1 Glandirana rugosa | reverse complement strand
CTGTATATCTATACATATCTTGATGGGTTCTGGTCAAATCTTTCAATATTAGCAGCAAAATTATTCAGCTCTACCCAGTTCTTCAATGAAGTATGAATTACTAGTGTGTAAGGTTTCTTACCTGGGATTTCATCAGAAAGTCTTGGATCTTTGCAGTAATTACAGGGCGTGTCATCACTACATTGGGTGGGATCACACCCAAATTACAGGTCTCCCATTCTGTCAGTGGGACTCTTTCACCATTAGGACACAACAGTTCAAAGTCTGAAGCACTATAGCCAAAAGCCCAACCAGAAGATTCCATATCTATAGCAAAACATGTGCTACGTTATGTTCTCTTAGCATTAAGAATGAGCAGAAGGTTTTGAAAAAGAGGGCTAAAGGATTAAAGTGTTCATGGTTTAATATTCAAAGATGGAGATGAAGCTTCTTACTTGCAATGTTATTTAGGAGTGAGTGGTGCTCCAAAAATGCAACATCTCCATAACTGCGCCCACTTGGGTCTCCAACTAAACACCTAAAAGCATCATCAGGTTAACACAATAGAAAAATGCGTAAGAACATTTTGTCTTATATAATATTTCTATATAATATTTCTATCTTACAGTTCAGCAAATATAAAGATAAAGTGCCAGAGATGAACACATGTTTAAATGTTCCTTTTTTTACCTTTGCTGTCATTTCATGAAGTCTTTCCCTTAGGCCCCTTTCACACTGGCTTTCCGATCTCATCTACCTCAGGTGGACTTGATTGTAAGCTCCATGCAGCCCTATGGACAGTCAGATGTAAATGGACTGGTGTCAGATATACCTCTGAGTCAGTCCAGGTCCATAAAAATAGAAATGGTACTTTGTTCTTTTCCTTTTTTGTGAAAACTAATTGTGACAGATCAGAGGTAATCTGATGTAAACAGATAGCTGAGTCCATTTACACCCAGCGGCCCATAGAGCTGTGATATCCTTCCCATTATGTTCTGATTCAGCAGGGGAACTGTTCATGGATCCCTTGCTGATCAGGACGCACTCTGCTCCATGTGAAAAAACCAAGAGCAATTGTTGAGCAATGTAACGGCTTTAAAAGCAACAAGTAGCAAAATAAAGGACAAAA
Source organism: Glandirana rugosa (assembly GCA_018402905.1). Lineage (NCBI taxonomy): Eukaryota > Metazoa > Chordata > Amphibia > Anura > Ranidae > Glandirana > Glandirana rugosa. Next base: position 1,021,176 of record BLSH010322878.1, on the reverse strand, counting down.
AAATGACAGCATTACTCTATCAATTGCCCTATTATCAGCATGAAAAAAATTCAAGACAGGTCTTAAACAGGAAGGACAGGAAGGGGTGTGGCCTTGACAGGAAGGGGTGGCTCGTATTTAAATTAGGGGGTGCATGAGTTTAGTCAGGCCTAGGGCAGCACAAAACCTAAATACACTACTGACTTGCACACAGTTTTTGAAGCAACTTGGCAAGTAGGTTTTTCCAAATATCTTGGAGAACTAACTAGGGTTGTCCCGATACCACTTTTTTAAGACCGAGCACAAGTACCAATACTTTTTTTAAGTACTCGCCGATATCGATTACCAATACTGTTTTTTAATGTCATGTGACAGCGGCACTTAGAGTATCTCTCAAAAGGGAGATGAGACCCTTTTGAGACCCAACCCAGTGCCACAGAGTCTAACAGAGAAGCAAAATCTGTGGTATTGAAATCTTGGGGAAGAGAAGAAGTGTATACAATATATCACAAAAGTGAGTACACTCCTCAATTTTTTGTAAATATTTTATTATATCTTTTCATATGACAACACTGAAGAAATGACACTTTGTAGAAGTGAGTGTACAGCTTGTATAACAGTGTAAAATTGCTGACCCCTCAAAACAATAACTCAACACACAGCCATTAATGTCTAAACCGCAGCTAACAAATGTGAGTACACCCCTAAGTGAAAATGTCCAAAATGGGCCCAAAGTGTCAATATTTTGTGTGGCCACCATTATTTTTCAGCACTGCCTTAACCCTCTTGGTCATGGAGTTCACCAGAGCTTCACAGGTTGTCACTGGAGTCTTCTTCCACTCCTCCATGGCGACATCATGGAGCTGGTGGATGTTAGAGACGTTGCGCTCCTCCACCTACCATTGGAGGATGCCCCACAGATGCTCAATAGGGTTTAGTTTTGGAGACATGCTTGGCCAGTCCATCACCTTTACCCTCAGCTTCTTTAGCATGGCAGTGGTCATCTTGGAGGTGTGTTTGGGGTCGCTATCATGTTGGAATGCTGCCCTGCGGCCCAGTCTCTGAAGGGAAGGGATCATGCTCTCCTTCAATATGTCAGAGTACATGTTGGCATTAATGGTTCCCTCGTTTAACTATAGCTCCCCAGAGCTGGCAGCACTAATGCAGCCCCAGACCAAGACATTCCCACCACCATGCTTGACTGTAGGCAAGATACACTTGTCTTTGTACTCCTCACCTGGTTGCTGCCACACATGCTTGACACCATCTGAACCAAATAAGTTTATGTTGGCCTCATCAGACCACAGGACATGGTTCCAGTAATCCATGCCCTTAGTCTGTTTGCATTCAGCAGGCTTTCTTGTGCAGCATCTTTAGAAGAGACTTCCTTCTGGAACGACAGCCATGCAGACCAATTTGATGCAGTGTGCGGCATATGGTCTGAGCACTGACAGGCTGACCCCCCCCACCCCTTCAACCTCTGCAGCAATGCTGGCAGCACTCATACGTCTATTTCCCAAAGACAACCTCTGGATATGACGCTGAGCATGTGCACTCAACTTCTTTGGTTGACCATGGCAAGGATTGTTCTGAGTGGAACCTGTCCTGTTAAACCGCTGTATGGTCTTGGTCACCATGCTGCAGCTCAGTTTCAAGGTCTTGGCAATCTTCTTATAGCCTAGGCCATCTTTATGTAGAGCAACAATTGTTTTTTTCAGATCCTCAGAGAGTTCTTATGTCATTATGTTGAACTTCCAGTAACCAGTATGAGAGAGTGAGAGCAATAACACCAAATCTAACACACCTGCTCCCCATTCATACCAATGACCTTGTAACACTAACGAGTTACATGACACCGGGGAGGGAAAATGGCTAATTGGGCCCAATTTGGACATTTTCACTTAGGGGTGTACTCACTTTTGTTGCCAGCGGTTTAGACATTAATGGCTGTGTGTTGAGTTATTTTGAGGGGACAGCAAATTTACACTGTTATACAAGCTGTATACTCACTGCTTTACATTGTAGCAAAGTGTAATTTCTTCAGTGTTGTCAAATGATAAATATGTATCTGCCTGTATTTCTCAGCATTGAGGACACCATTTGCCCTGACCAAATCTCCAACTCCATTTGTAGAAATGCAGCCCCAAACTTGCAAGGAACCTCCACCATGCTTCACTGTTGACTGCAGATACTCATTGTACTGCTCCCCAGCCCTTTGGCAAACAAACTGCCTCCTGCTACAGCCAAATATTCACATTTTGACTCATTAGTTCAGAGCACCTGCTGACATTTTTCTGCACCCCAGTTCCTATGTTTTTGTTCATAGTTGCGTCGTTTAGCCTTGTTGACCTCTTTTTGGTGCTTAGCTTTGTTATATGGCTTTGCGGTCGCAATTCTTCCATTAGGGCCCGCTCTGGACAGACTTCTCCAGACAGTAGATGGGTGTACCTGAGTCCCACTGGTTTCTGCCAGTTCTTTCTGATGGCGCTGCTAGACATCTTCCGATCAGTGGCAGCCGGTCAATAAGGGGCGCTTGGGCACCGCCTCCCCCCCCCCCCCGCTGACAAGAAGAAAAAAAAAGTCAGCCCAACTCCCTACAGGAGACGCCGGTATATTTACTTTTTTTTATTGGCTCCTTGCTGTATGTTGAGGGCAAGTAGTGAGCCGATTGGTCAGTCATAAAAGACTATGTATGTGCGCTGAACAAGCGCACACATAATCTAATTGGCTGCCCTGAGCCAGTGACTGACTGTCATTGGATGTGGTGGGCGCAGGGGTGGCCCTACCATGGGTTTCAGTGGGTCCATTGGACCCAGGCAGCACTTTGAGGGGGGCAGCAAATTGAACCACAGCTGCCTCTCCTTCTCTTCTATTTACCCAGCAAATTGACGACCCAGACTTTTTTCAGCAGTTGTGCATTATGACGACAACTGTCCCCAAGGCTGCTTTGCCCACCACTATACTACTCTAGCCTGTCTATATATTACCCTAGCCTGCCCCTATACTACCCTAGCCTGGCCATAGACAACCCTAGCCCATCTATATACTGCCCTAGCCTGCCCCTATACTACCCTAGCCTGTGTATATACTACCCTAGCCTGCCCCTATACTACCCTAGCCTGTCTATATACTACCCTAGCCTGTCTATATACTGCCCTAACCTGCTCCTATACTGCCCTAGACTGTCTATATACTGCCCTAGCCCGCCTCTTGGAATTGAACCTAATGATACGTATGTCATATAATTTTGCATATAGAGAAGGTGCTGTTGCATGTAAATCTGACTTCCTGATAAATTTTGATTTTAGTTTTAATTATCATGATATAAAATAAGGTATGTGGGGGCCTTTTGGTGGGCATTTTGTTTTGGGGGGGCAACATTTCATTCTTGGACCCTGGCAGCACAATGTCTTGAGCCAGCCCTGCATGGGCGGGGGCGGGACTGTGGCGGACGTGATGGCTGCGTGATTACTCACGCAGGCGCAGCACTCCACCGGGTTTCTGTCCCGACTCCCGTGCAGCAGACCATCCACGAGTCTGCACACTCCAGCACGCTCCCTGGTCACTGGACTCGGCACACTTCAGCGCGCTGCTCCCTGCTCGCTGGACTCTGCACACTCCAGCACACTCCCCGCTTGCCGGACTCTGCACACTGCCAGCCTGCTAAGAGATGGGGTAAGACTTTGTCCCGACTTCAGGGGGGGTCTGTCAGTGCCGTGAGCCCCTACCTGGGGCTCTGTATACTGCTATCTGGGGCTCTGTATACTCCTACCTGGTGGCTCTGTATACTGCTATCTGGTGGCTCTGTATACTCCTATCTGGGGCTCTGTATACTGATATCTGGGGCTCTGTATACTGCTATCTAGTGGCTCTGTATACTCCTATCTGGGGCTCTGTATACTGCTATCTGGTGGCTCTGTATACTCCTATCTGGTGGCTCTGTACACTGCTATCTGGTGGCTCTGTATACTGGTATCTGGTGGCTCTGTATACTCCTATCTGGTGGCTCTGTATACTCCTATCTGGGGCTCTGTATACTACTATCTGGGGCTCTGTATACTACTATCTGGGGCTCTGTATACCCCCATCTGGGGCTCTGTATACTCCTATCTGGGGCTCTGTATACTCCTATCTGGGACTCTGTATACCCCTATCTGGGGCTCTGTATATCCCTATCTGGGGCTCTGTATACTGCTATCTGGGGCTCTGTATACTCCTATATGGGGCTCTGTATACTGCTATCTTGGGCTCTGCATACTGCTATCTGGGGCTCTGTATACTCCTATCTGATGGATCTGTATACTGCTATCTGGGGCTCTGTATACTCCTATCTGATGGCTCTGTATACTGCTATCTGGGGCTCTGTATACTCCTATCTGGGGCTCTGTATACTCCTATCTGGTGGCTCTGTATACTCCTATCTGGTGGCTCTGTATACCCCTATCTGGTGGCTCTGTATACTCCTATCCGGGGCTCTGTATTCTCCTATCTGGTGGCTCTGTATACCCTTTCTGGGACTCTGTGTACTCCTATCTGGTGGCTCTGTATACTCCTATCTGGTGGCTCTGTTTACCCCTATCTGGTGGCTCTGTATACTGCTATCTGGTGACTGTATACCCTATCTGGTGACTCTGTATACCCCTATCTCAGGGGTGCCCAACCTTTTAAAGAGCGAGGGCCACTTAAGCGACTTGGTAAGCCGTCTCGGGCCACAATGGGCAGAGCGGGTGGATGACAGGTCCATGTCCACTCTGAATATGTAGTGCGGACACTAACACAGAGTGCTCTACTCTATGGGCCCTCCGATCTGATCAGACCGAAGAGGACAATTTAGTCCATTTACATCGGCATCTCCATAGAGGTGAATTGAGGGCCAGATTGTGTCGGATCGATTGTATGAAGAGGAGCCTAAGGTCTCCACACCATGGGTTCAGTGCAGTGCACCTGGGGCTTTCCTGTGGGTTTGCTGCACTTTGCCGTAGACTTTTATTATATCCTGCAGGTGTAGTGCACCAAATCCGCCGGTAATAACAGAAGTCTATGGCTCAGTGCAGGTAACCCTGCACCTGCAGATCAGTTTGAAAGCAACCCAGTTTCCACTGCAGAACAGATATGCTTATATATACACTGTCATTTTAGTAATAAACTGACCTTTAATAACAGTCTTCCATTCAGATATCGCTGGCTATTGCTGTCCCTAGTAAAGTGCATTTGGTATCACAACGCCTGGAGGCGGCACTATACAGGAAGAATTGGTTTATGTGACTCTGTTCCACAGCCCCTTGCTTCCTCTATCTCTGGCTTTATTTGAAACACTGATGCTCTAGGGTGGCGGGCCGGCAACTCGCAGTCTGGGCTTGCCAACCAGTCATCCTAGAGCAGGAGGTCGCGGGCCACATCAGAAGGCTCTGTGGGCCACATGTGGCCCTCGGGCCACTGGCTGGGCACCCCTGCCCTATCTGGTGATATGTATACCCTATCTGGTGACTCTGTATACCCCCATCTGGTGATGTGTATACTCTAACTGGTGACTTTGTATACCCCTATCTGGTGATGCTGTATACTGCTGTATACCCTACCTGGTGATGCTGGGCTGTATACTCCTGACACAATGGGTGGAAACTATAAGGGGTGGGGCTTATGAGAAGTGGGATGGGTCAAAAAGGAAGGGCGGGGTCTGGCGCCCCCCCATCCTAAAAGTTCACCAGCCGCCACTGCTTCCGATGCCGAAGGGAAGTAATCTGGTCATCTGGTGATGTGTATACCCTATCTGGTGACTTTGTATATCCCTATCTGGTGATGCTGTATACCCTATCTGTGATGCTGTATACTCTATCTGGTGATGCTGTGCTGTATACTCCTGACACAATGGGTGGAAACTATACGGGGTGGGGCTTATGAGAAGTGGGATGGGAAAAAAGTTTCCTTGGCTGTCCACTGCATCTACAGTCCTCAATGTTGCCCGTCTATTTGTGCTTCTTCAAAAGAGCTTATACAGCACATCTCGAAATACCTCTCTACTTTGAAGTCTTTGCCTGGGAGAGCCCTTGCTAATGCTGTTCCTTATGTCTTATTGCTGTGCTCAGTCTTGCCATGGTGTATGACCTGTGGCATGAAACTGTCTTCCACAACCAAATCTTAGCAGCAGAGTTTGGCTGTTCCTCACCCAGTTTTAAACCTCCTACACAGCTGTTTCTGTTTCAGTTAATGACTGTATTTCAACCTACATATGAAACTGATAATCATTAGCACCTTCTTGGTATAAATGACTAATCATACACCTGACTCTAATCTTACAAAATCCCTGACTTTGTGCAAGTGTACAAAGTTTGCATGTGTAAGGCCCTTTTCTTGTCGATCTCTCCACTGGTCCCCACTTAGCAGGCGGATGACAGGTCTATGTCCACTCTGCTATGCAGAGTTGACACAGACACAGCCCGCTGTTCTCTGTGGGTCAGTCAGATGGAAACAGACTGCCTGTCCGTTTTCATCCGACTGTCATATGATCCGGCAGATGGATGGGGAACGGATCCCCATGTGTCTGTTTTTGTTAGACCAGATTAGATCGGATGCAGGTGGGTGTTAACGGGCACATGTCCATTAAAATACACCTCCCCATAGAAGAGAATGAGTGGTCTGATTGGGTCAACCTGAAAAAAAGACTGGCAGACCTGATTGGTACGCTTGTGTGAAAGGGACCTAAGAATTGATGTTGCTTTGAAGCTAAAGGGTAGTCACACCAAATAGTGATTTGATTTAGATTTTCTTCCATTTGCTCACTTTGCATTTTGTAAATTGATAAAAATAAACAATTAAAATATATATATATATATATATTTAAAGCATTCTTACTTTGTAGTTGTACACTGGTAAAATGCAGTTCCCAACCATCTTATCACTATTCTTCAGAGACTGGTTAACAATGTGTTTTTGTACAACCATTGAATTAATGGGCACAACTTTATTGTCATTGCGCTATATAAATAAGAGGAAATATTGCATCCACAATATTTCCTGTCTGTTTACAACCTTAATGCTGTATGGCGGGCTGACTGGCACACAGGCCACTGAGGGGTTAAGGCATATAGGATGGAGACAGGCTGCTGAGGGCTAAATGTACACATGAAGTTGACTGGCCAATAAGGGCTTAATGTACATAGGCTGGGGACTGCCCACTGAGGGGTTAACGTACATACTCTAGGAGCGGACCACTGAGCTTTTAATACATGTGTGTTGGGGACTGCCCACTAAGGGGTTAACATTCATACACTGAACACTGGTCACTGAGATATAACTGCACAGAGACTTGTGTGAAAACTGTCAGAGATTTTGGGTATTAGAGTAGCTGTCTCACTGCTGGCATGAATGCTGTGGGAGGTGACGTGTGAGTGCTTGGAGCAGGATAAAGGAAAAAGACTAATGTCTGTGTGCTGGTGTTGGGATCTCACTGATAAAGCATGGTCTGTTTAGTTAAATTCACAGCTAAAGGCAAAATGCCCATGTTAGAAAGAGTGCCACTTTCGTATTGGCCCCATAAAGAATGATGAAGGGAATCTGGTTACAAAGGATGGAGAGATGGCAAAGGTGTTAAACTTATTTTTCTCCTCAGTATTCACAAAGGAAACGGGGCTCAAGCATTCAAAACTACAATGTTGGTCCTCACAACAAGTCACAGGAAGCACACTCATGACTAACTGAGAGAAAATTAGGAATAGGCTTGAAAAACTTAACGTTAATAAGTCACCGGAACCAGATGGCTTGCACCTGAGGGTCCTTAAGGAACTCAGGCAAGAAATTGCCAGACCATTGTACCTAATTTTTAAGAACAGTCTACTGACTGGTATGATACCAGCTAATTGGAGAAAAGCCAATGTAGCACCCATATATAAAAAAGGACCAAGATACAACCCTGGGAACTACAGGCCAGTTCGCTTAACATCAATAATATGAGGTTAGCTGCCATCTAGATAAAGGAAGGCCTGTAGACGTGGCGTATCTAAATTTTGTAAAAGCATTTCATACAGTTCCCCATAAAAGCTTAATGTACAAACTAAGGTCTGTCGGCATGGATCAAAGGATGAGTACATGGATTGAAAACTGGTCATAGGGGCGAGTCCAGAGCGTGGGGATAAATGGGGAATACTCGGAATGGTCTGGTGTAGGAAGTGGGGTTCCCCAGGGATCTGTCCTGGAACCAACTCTATTCAATTTATTCATAAACGATCTGGAGGTTGGGGTTAACAGCTCAATCTCAATATTTGCGGATGATACCAAATTAAGCAGGGCAATCATTTTTCCAAAGGATGTGGAAACCTTGCAAGAAGATCTAAACAAATTAATGGGGTGGGCAGATAAGTGGCAAATGAGGTTTAATGTAGAAAAATGTAAAATAATGCATTTGGGTATCAAGAATATGAACGCACACTAATCACTAGGGGGGCCTCTGGGGGAATCTAGGATGGAAAAGGACCTAGGGGTCCAAGTAGAAGACAGGCTCAGCAACGGCATGCAATGCCAAGCTACGGCAAGCAAAGCAAACAAAATGTTGGCATGCATCACGAAAGGGATTAACTCCAGGAATAAATCAATAATTCTCCCACTGTACAAGTCTCTGATGAGGCCGCACCTGGAGTATGCCGTCCACTTCTGGGCGCCAGTCCTCAGAAAGAATGTCCTGGAACTGGAAAGGTTTCAGAGAAAGGCAACAAAGCTAATTAAGGGATTGGAGGACTTTAGTTATGAGGAAAGATTACAAGCACTGAACGTATTCTCTCTGGAGAAGAGATGCTTGAGAGGGGATAAGATTTCAATGTACAAATACTGAACTGGTGACCCCACAATAGGGACAAAACTATTCCATGCAAGGGAGTACACAAAAACACACGGCCATTCACTAAAATTAAGAGGAAAGGCGGTTTAACCTTAAACTGCATAGAGGGTTCTTTACGGTAAGATCAATGAGGATGTGGAATTCTCTTCCACAAACAGCGGTTTCAGTTGGGGGCATAGATGATTTAAAAAAACTATTAGATGGGCACCTAAGAGACCACAACATTGAGGGATACACAATGTAATACTGACATAAAAGCACACACATAGGTTGGACTTGATGGACCTGTGTATTATTTCAACCTCACTAACTATGTAATATATAGTATACAGCATATGCAAATAGGATGTTCACTTTCCTAGGTAGTTCCACTTTGCAAGGGAATTTGCCCCAGAGCTAAGTGAATGTGGTGAAGTTTCACTTTGCAAAGAATACCCAATCATGGGCAAAGAAAACATTAGAAAATAAAAAGCATTTTTGCTTGCAAAATGTTTGGATGATGGAAGTCAGCAGGGCTTCATTAGCTCTGAGGCAAATTACCTTGCAAAGTGCAACTTCCCTTGCAAAGTGAACAGCCTTTTAGTCTTTAGAAATTAACCGCTTAGAGACTACACGGCTGTCAGATGAGAGGCACTGGAACATGTTGGGTGGACAATTCTATGTATGTTCAGTTTTATTCAACCTGAGGGCCTTGTACGTTCCGTTTTATTCAACCTGAGGGGCTTGTATGACCAGTTGTTCCTCTAACCACAGCAATTAGGTTCTGTAAGTACCATCCCAGCATTATGTGGATGTTGACAAATATGGTCAATTTATAATGGTTTTTGCGTGTTTTTTTTTGCGTTTTTAAAGGGCCAGCATTTTTTTTCTCAATTGATCTAAAACGTCCAAAAATGTTGGGGATCCATGTTTAGCTGCGTTTTTGGGCATTTTAACGTTTTCACAGCTGAGAAACGTTTCTCAGAACCCTCTGGTCTTGGGTTTTTTTTACAGCTCAAAAACATCACTGCTAAAAACAGTTGATAACAGCCTGTGTGTGCATGAACACATAGGATAACATGATGGAGGGTTTATTGCCTGTACAAAAAAACGTCTGCAGCTAAAAACAGCTGCTGTAAAACAGTCAAAAAACATCCTGTGTGCAAGAGTCAATAGCTAATCTAATCCTATGACTTCATAATAATGCATTTTACAAATTTTCACATATTTCATTAGTACGCTAAACAAAAAACATGCAAAAATATTCAAAACAGTTTAAAGCTGAACTCCAAAAAATTAAAAAGTTCTCACTTGCAGTGAGGCTGCACCTGAACTGTAGGGGTTAATGTCTCAATTACTCTAGGGAACAGTAAGAGCATCTTTTACTTACCTAATGCTCTTTCAGCAACATCCCCCCCCCCCCCCACACACACACACACACAAAAATGTGGCAGTGAACTGTCCCTTTGCATCCACACATTCAAAGGCAAGGCTATATGCCCTGCATTGGTCTTGGTGGCGTCAGAGAACCATAGTGGTAAAGTGGCTGCAGGGCCCAGTCTAACAGTGCCAAAAGCCTATAGGTGTGGGAAATCAGGCAAGTAAACTGTTTTCACAGACATATACAGGCATTTAAACTGAGAACTTTTTATTTTCCGGAGTTCAACTTTAAAGCCCAACTCTAAACAAATATTTTTCTTTAGTTTTGGTTAAAGCAGAGAAGTATTAGAATCTATGTCAACCTTTGATTACTGTCCGTGTCCTTGCCTGGGAATATTCTGTCCACTTTATGACTATTTGTTGAGTGGTAGTAAGAACACAACGTCAGGACATTTCCCCCCCCCCCCCCAATAGGGGCACCGACAAAATAAAAACCAAAAAAGATTTAATAGCTTATTACCAGGGGGCACCTGACTAGGATTATTTTAGAAAAATGATAAACAGAAACGTCTTTTATGTGGACCTATATAGCATTTAAAATCTGGCCGGACTCCTGAACTTAGCTGATCCCAACGTTGGTTTACCTTCCTGATTCCCGAGTAGTAATTTATGTATTCATATTTGTTATCACTTTAATCTCTGTCTGTGTAATGCTACATGGCGGTGTGAGCGTTTGAGAATTTTAGCAGGTATAAGAAGCGTTCAATACTCCCCTAACCACCCTACTTTACCTTTTGTTGGTTTGTTTAGTTTTTTTCTTTTACATATGTTGCACCTGTGAGATATTTGGTGCTGAGGAAACAATGCTCAATTTGTAGAAGATATTCTTACTCAGTTGTTTGGATGGCCCCTAGCACACGATGGACTGTAGCATGGGCACCAGGGCAAACACCCCGTGTGGGGTTCCCATTCTGTGGTACATCGATTATCTTCCTTTTCACTACTGTGGTCAATATGGTCTCCCTTTTCTGTTGGGTTGGCTTTTGACCAACATTGTTCCCAGCAATATAGCTGACTCCGGGTCCCTATCCTGGACCAGGCCATGCAACACTTTTGAGTTTATATTATTATTTTATTTTCCTTTTATTTCATATTATATACTATTTTATACTTTCTAGTATACCACCAAGGTGATCTGTGAATCAGTTATAATTATATTTTTTTGATTCACCACGAGTGGTGGACAACCCTGATCATCTTGATTTTGTTTGTGTAAGTTATGCATATGTTTGAAAACAAAATAAAGATTATATTTTAAAAAATCTGTCCGGAAAATCTTAATGGAAAATCACACATTTAAAAGAGAAGTTCTTTTTCCGCCCTATGTAAAACTAGAGTTGGGCTTTAGGCATAAAAGACTATTATTTTTCAGGCATTGCTTCTCTTTCATAGACTCACCTGAGAGCACCCATGTTGCCATAATAACGCTCGTCGTGATTGGCTGCACACCGCCCATTGACTCTGCCACCCTCCTCCCAGCCAACACAGACCTTACAGAGGCCACCTTCTGCTCCGGGCATGCACCCCTTCCAGAAATATTTCTCATAAGCTGAAGGAGGACAGCAAAGCCAAATGGACAGCTAAATAAATTACCAAGCTAGATCATATAAGCTATCACACAAATAATCTTGAAAAAGACTGAACGTTTTTATCTAGTGCTCTGCACACAGGTAAGCCTTGCTTTCACTGGTAGAACTTTGTTCAATAATTTTTGATTGAAGCCAAATCAATGATTTTGATAGCTGTGACAAGAAAATTTGAAGGAGCAGGATGGAAATTTTTTTTCGAACAAATACTGTACCTAACAATGGGTGGGATTTTTGTTCAGACTAGACTACTCCAAAATCAAATGTAAAAAGCATTTTTTCAAAGATACTTTTAAACCATAATTGTCAAGTCAGAAATTGTACTGATAAGAATTGTTTTCATTTGAAGATCTACTAGTGTATGACTAGCTTAATTCTACTTTCTCTGAAATCATCCAACATGTAATGGGTATTATAAATCAGATAGATTAACTGTCAGAAGGAATCAAATGCTGTAGTATGTTACCAGCATTAGACATAGATGTCTGCAGATATTAAGCAAAATGCCATCTAAACCAAAAAGGAAGTCATAAGTAACTGCTGATATATTTATTTAATTTATGGGTAATAAAAAATGAAAAACAATCACTGCGCTACTCAATGCAGTGAGACCAGCTGCAAACACTATAATTAGACAAATTGTGTAAAAATTAAAAAGATATTCAGGTTGGAAGAACCTGATCCTGAATATTTCTGACAGTACAGCCCAGTTTTATACGCAATTTCCTTTCCCCTTGAGTGGGTGCACGGGACTGGAGGGCCGCAGAGGGCCGGACCCAGGAGGAATGCTCGAACCCATAGAGACCGAATGTCTGGGGTGGGGCGCTTCCCCCAGGGTCGGGCAGGCGGGAGCGGTTGTGGAGCCCGAAACCCGTAGCACCAGTTGTTCACTCATGCAATGCAGGGCTATATTATGTGATCCCTCTCCCCCTATTCCCCTTTTCCCCATTCCCGTAACATGCTAGAAATTTGTACTGAATTTTCTAATGAATATTCTCATGCAACTATTGATGTCTGTACTGGAAATTCTTTAAATAAAGATTATATAAAAAAAAAAGATATTCAGGTGCAGCTCTATTAGGTATGAAAATACCAAAAATGTGCAAATATGCAAACAGTGTGAATTATATACCGTATATGACACCTGAAACGTGCAAAAAAAAATATAGAAGTCCATATATAGTTCATATAAGTAAAAACCATACATTAATCTATCCAAAAATGTGAATAACGCTAAAAAAAATAACCCATGAAGAAAAATTAGTCTAAAAAGTAGACCACAAAAAGCTGAATAAAGTTTGATGATACAGTTGGAGATATATTCTGCATTCAAAGGAGGTTAGCCACCATCAAATTGGGAAACATTATAGAATGTATATCCATCACCGATTAGAGAGATTGAGTACTCTTACCCAGGGGCATATGAGTGGCAAGATAATAAGTGGGCCTTAGGCACAGGGAAAAAAATCTGGCACGCGTAGCGGTGAAAAATGGGCGTGGCTTTAATTGCGCTTAAATATTGGGCGTGGCTAAAGGGGGTGTCGTTTAATAGAGTTTGAGATGACTTACAAGTGTATGTAGGTGTTAGAGAAGGAACATTTCTGCCAGTGGATTCTGGCTGTTTCCACGGTGGTGCGCACGTCTGTGCGAGCCCGTGTGTGTGCGCGCACGCGCCAGAAGCGGCGCCAAACGGTGCTATTTAAACCCTGAGATCACAGCAACAAGTGCTGCTCGTTCTACAGCGTCCGTGACCTGTGAGCCTCAGCTCCTACTACCTGTTCCTGTGTTTGTTCTGCTTCCTGTTGACCCGGCTTGTCCTGACCTGCTGTTCTGCTGCCTGCACCGACCCTGGCTATCCACGGCCATCTGATTGTCTGCTCCCTTGTATTTCTGCTGCCCGCCCGTTAACGAACCTTGCTTGGACTTGACTACCTGTTTGCCTCATCCTTTTGTACCTTCCTGCCTGCCTGTTGCCAACCCAGCCTGCACGACCATCCTTCTACCTGCATGTCTTCTGGAGCATCACAACATCATCAGTGACCATCCAGCCCTCATGCCATCCCGCACTCTTGGACCTCTGTCCACTCTACCAGGGGTCCTTGAATCGGGTGCGCAAGAGCGGTTGTTCCCTGCACAAGACAGACTCCACCACCAGGTTTGTGACAGTAGGTGGGCAGAATGTGCAGATGAGGAATGCGGAGTGTACAATGGTGGGTATTATGTTCAGGATTGTGTCAGTAGGGCAGTGGATGTTGTCAGTAGTTCTTTATTTTTATATTTAATTTATTATTTTTTTATAATTTAATTTTTTGTATTTTTTTTTTTTTAATTTTTTCAAAATGCTTTTTGGCGGCTAGTGGATGGTGTCACTAGGGCAGTGGATGGTGTCAGTAGAGCAATGGACAGTGTCAGAATTTTTTTTATTTTTATTATTATTTTGCACTTTATCACTAGACAATTTATTTGCACATTTCAGGTGTCATAGAAACGTAGAAACATAGAAAAGTGAAGGCAGAAAAAGACTGAGTAGTCTATCGAGTCTGCCCCTTTTTATTTATTTATTTATTTTTTTTCACATTAACCTTGTTGTCTGACTATAGATTTATGTTTATCCCAAGCATGTTTGAAGCCATTTACTGTTGACTGTCTCACAACCTCTGTTGGTAGTTTATTCCAATCATCAACCACCCTTAAAATAATACTTTCTAAGATTAGTTTTGAACTTCCCTCCAGTTAGTTTGAGGTCATGTCCCCGTGTTCTTGATTTTGGTTTCATATTGAAAAGACTGCCCTCCTGAACCTTATTCACCCCCTTGATGTATTTAAAGGTTTCAATCATGTCTCCCCTCTCCCTTCTTTACTCCAGACTGTACATATTAAGTTACTGAAGTCGCTCTTGATATGTTTTATCCCCCAGACCTTTCACCATTTTTGTTACCCGTCTCTGAACTCGTTCTATCTTATCAATATCTTTTTGTAAGTGTGGTCTCCAGAACTGGACACAGTATTCTAAGTGAGGTCTCACTAAAGATCTATATAGAGGAATCAGAACCTTCTTCCTCCTGCTGGTGATCCCTCTGCTGGGTTGTATATATATATATAATTCATACTGTTTGCATATTTGCACATTTTTGGTATTTTCACACATAATAGTGACTAGTGCTGCACCTGAATATCTTTTTCATTTATGGGTAATATTTTGTTTAATTTTTGGTGTTTACTTCTTCTGTGCCCTTACCTGAGTTAATGTCACAGTCCCAAGTCTCATTTCCTGGTGCCCGTACTGTGTATTGGGAGAGCAGGAGCCATCCTGCAGGGCTATACATGTTACCATGGCATGAGCGTCGCCCAGTCAGGTCAATCAGAGTCACTGCTTTCATACTCTTTTTGGTGACAGCCAGTCCATAGAGAGAAGGAAACCCTGAAAAGATACCAATATAATATACTGATGCAAAAAAATAGGCAAAGTGGAAAATATTACAAATCTAAATATACTTTAATAATACTAGTTAAAGTGGTCGCCTTAAAGTGGTTCTAATGTCAGAAGGTTTTTTTTATCTTAATGCATTCTATGCATTAAGATAAAACACCTTCTGTGTGCAGCAGCCCGCCCAGCCCTCCTAATTTCTATCCAGCGATGTTGCACAAGAGTCTTGGCTGGCCGGGGCTCTCTCTACTCATTGGCTGAGACAGCAGAGGGGCACCATTGACTCCCGCTGCTGTTAATCAAATGCAGTGAGCAAATTGGGAGAGAGAGGGGGCGTGGCCGAGCCATGGCTCCATGTCTGTATGAAGACACAGAGCAGCGGCTCGGCTCAGATGGGTTGGGCCAGGAGCACCGGCAAGGGACTGCATTCTATGGATTAAGGTGAAAAACCTTCTCTCCTGCAGCTACCCCCCAGACCCCCCACTTTTTCTTTACCTAAGTCCAATCCGATCAGGCGATGGGCACAAGTGCATCGGCTGTCTCTCTCCTCATTGTACTGATTGATAGCAGCGGGAGCAATTGGCTCCCACTACTGTCAATCAAATCGGGCAACACGGGAGCGGGGGGGCGTTAAAAATACCCGCTGTCTGTGTCAATGGACGCAGCAGCAAGACTCGGGAGCAAGCACACATGGGTGCCCCCAGGGAAAGCAGCTTTCCTTGGGGGCACTCTATGGAGAGGAGGGGCCTGGAGCACCACTCGGGGACCCCGGAAGTAGAGGACTGGGGCTGCTCTGTGCAAAGTCATTTCACAGAGCGGGCGAGTATAGCCATGTTTACCATTTGGCAACTGTATACAGTACATATACGATAGCAAGCCGGCTCTCCTGTGCAGGATCACATACCTAGTACGTGATCCGCGTGCCGGGCTACGGAGCACGTTGCCCCGGCTGTGCTGCAATTGGATGCCGGCCGCTGATTAGCGCCCAATGATCGGCTCCAGAGATTACCAAAGACCAATTACCAAGACCTATTACCAATGTATACAAACACAGGGCTCTCTTCTGACAGCAGCAATGTGCTGTTGTTTTCCCTGCAAAGCAGGAAGTAAAAAAAAACAGCAAAATGCTTAGTAAAAACGCCTCCCACAGTACACAGAAAACCATGCTGGTCACACATTTAACCCCTTAATTGCCCTAAATGCTAACCCCTTCCCTGCCAGTGTCATTAGTACAGTGACAGTGCATATTTGTAGCACTGATCACTGTATTAGTGTCACTGGTACCCAAAAAAGTGTCAAATGTGTCAGTTAGTGTCCGATTTGTCTGCTGCAATATCAAAGTCCCGCTATAAGTCGCTGATCGCTGCCATTACTAGTAAGAAAAAAAAAGAAATAAATACAAATTACATAAATATATCCCATAGTTTTTGGACACTATAACTTTTGCGCAAACCATTCAATATAAACTTATCTGCATTTGTTTTTGTCAAAAATATATAGAAGTATGCATATTGGCCTAAATTGAAGAAGAAATTACAATTTTTTAAATTTTTTTAATTGGATGTGTTTTATAGCAGAAAGTAAAAAATATTGTTTTGTTTTTTTTTCAAAATTGTCGATCTTTTATTGTTCATAGCGCAAAAAATAAAAACCACTGAGGCGATCAAATACCACCAGAATAAAGCTCTATTTGTGGGAAAAAATGACATAGAATTTTATTTGGATACAGTGTCGAACGACTGCACAATTGTCAGTTAAGGTAACGCAGTGCCATATAGCAAAAAATGGCCTGAGTATGCAGAGGAGTAAACCTTCTGGAGGTCAAATGGTTAAATCAGTTTTCAGTTAGATGTGCACCTAGGGAAAACACAATAGCAATTTACAAACCATGGAAATTTTACTAGCATGCATAGAGTATTTGTTTACGTTTTTTGAATAGCAAGACACAAAGTTCAATGTTATGTAAAAGTTTAAGGCACCGAGTCTGAAATCAGTTAGGTAGTGAATTTTGAATAGAGCAGACGCAAAAAAACTTGTGTCAAATTTGTATTGCCGCCTTCGTCCCCACTGAGATGATTAACCTTACTGCTCTGGTGAGCGCTGTCACTCAACAGAAAGTGAGAGAGCTGTCAACAAAACAAAAGGTGGGGCGAATCCTTCAACGCCTGTTTCAGTGACACCTGTCTGAAAGGGGAATTTCCCTAAATTTGTAAAGCTTTTGTCTGACTTCCTATGGTGTCTTTGAAATAGGAAGTAATGGTAAATCTCTCTAGTGGGACACAGACAGGGGTATCAACCATTCCTCACTCTAACAATTGTTGGCCTTTACATACAGGTTAAGTTTGTAAACTTAAAGTGATTGTAAAGTCTCATTTTTTTTGTTGTTTTTTTTTAAATAACAAGCATGTTATATTTACCTCCTCTGTGCAGTGGATTTGCACAGAACAGCCTGGATCCTCCTCTACTCGGGTCCCTCTTCGCTGCTGCTGGCCCCTCTCTCCTGTCAGGTGCCCCACAGCCAGCAGCTTGCTATAGGGGCACCCAAGCTGAGTCAGAGCTCCGTGTGTCCATTCAGACATGGAGCCCCACCCCTCTCTCCCCTGCTTGACTAACTGACTTTGATTGACAGCCACGGGAGCCAATGGCGCTACTGCTGTGTTTCCTGGACGGCTAAGACACTTGTGGACATCGCTAGAGAGAGATTGGGCTCGGGTAATTAATTAGGGGGTGCTGGGGAGGCTGCTGCACACAGAAGATTTTTTATATTAATGCATTGAATGCATTAAGATAAAAAAAACCTTCTGCCTTTACAACTCCTTTAATTCTGAATACTTTGCTGCCTTGTCGTAATCTTATCAAATAAGTTAAAATGTTAAAGTTTTTCAGACAAAATTTCTATAATTCTCTTTTGCATGAATAGGCTATCCTTTGCTGTTTTCTCTAAATGCTCCTCTGGGTGGCACGTTTTATTATGTGGTTTGGGAATGCCCACCTATTAGAGTGTTTTGGTCTGTAGTCACTGCTTTCATTAGTTCACTTACTCAACTACCTAATATATGCAATCCCTTAAGATGCCTACTTGGACATATTGATGATGATTCTCTCCCCAAATGTTCTAAGCTCTTTCTGCGCTTCAAGTTCAAGGAATCTATAGCAATTCACTGGAAATCCCAAGCTCCCCCTACTGTAGCTTTCTGGCTCAATCTCATTAATCAGGCAATCCTACTATACAAATTGACATATGAGGCTAGGGGTTGCTCTAACAAATTTCATAAGATTTGGGACCCATGGGTGAACTCGGACTGTACTATACCGCCTGATACCTAAGTTATTGTTAAGCTCCTCATGCTACACACTCCTCCTATTCTAGAGCAGTGTCCATCCTCATCAAGAAAACTCTCCCATGCCAAATTATTAAAGTTATTATGGATCCCGGGTGTCGATATATCATGCTCTTGCTAGAATTCTTTTCCACAGTATGGGCGTTTGTGTACCTGCCCCCTCCCCCCGGTGGATTATGTGGCCGGCTTCTGTCAGACGAGAATGCTTGTACAGAGTCTCTTTCCATTTTACATTGTCAGGTATTTGACGAGTAAACTTGAAAAAAAAAGGGCTAGCCCTCAGTCAACCGACGACCAAAATTTCGTAAGAGCAGACTGTCTTCGGCCGGTGTATTAGGTGGCCCCCCTCCCCCGTCCATGTGTTTGCGGGTATGACACCTTTTCTTAAGATCGTTCTCGTACTATATAGCTGGGGGCCCTAGGCATTATTGAAATTATTAAACCGTACCCTCTCAAAATAACTACTCCTACCTGTGAGGAGATCTTATCCTCCTCACACATCGTACTTCTCGAATTGTTATGGAATCCATAGTCCACCATATCATGTCAGGCTCAAGTGGGTACCCAGGGTTTAGAATACTTTAAACAATCTCGTTGGGGATCGGAG
>BLSH010322878.1:985353-996280 GCA_018402905.1 Glandirana rugosa | reverse complement strand
CTTATACCCTTTGGAGGTCTTGTGCTTGCAAATAATAGCATTTCTGGTGTCGTCAGACAGCTCCTTTGTCTTTACCATTGTCACACATGAAGAGGGAATAACAGGTGGCTTTTTATAAAACCAAAATGTTCATTTATTGGCTAATTTGGGTCACATGGGTGGAGGCAATTCATCACAGGTGATCCTCATTTGAGATCTGCAACAGGTGAGCCAAATTGGGTTTCCATACTGATTTGCAGCAAAGGGTGCCAATACCACTGACAAGGCAAGCATTATGGTTTTCTCTGTTTTCCTCATAATGTTTATCTTTTTAAATGTTATTTATCATTTACAGTTTTTTGTCAAACACAAGCTATCTGTAGTAATATGTTGGTTAATTTGATACATTTCCTTCAGTAGATATTCCACAATATGTACATAAACTTCATGGGTGCCAATAATGGTGAGCAGGACTGTATGTTGGGATGTGGTATATCTTGACAGACTGCAAGCAGGTATATTTTGATAACAGATTTTTACAATTAAAAATTGTATGTATTCTGTCAGCAATTTAATACAGCATAACTCAGTATACGTATGTACAGTAAATATATGGAATGTAGCCTCACAACTAAGATTATGTACTAAACTCTACTTCTGTAAGATTGTGATAGAAGTACCAGAACAATAAGTTCATTCATTTATAACTATATATAATATTATTAAAATTTTCTCCACATACCAGCTCCTTACCACTCAGGCGACACTAACGTTCTTCATCCAATTATATTTATTTAGAATGTCTGACAAATAAAAATGTACTTTTTTGTCTCTCTCTCTCTCTCTTAAGAAACTTGATATATTTACTTGAGTTGTCCCCTTTCTCTCTGTCATCTCCAAAACTAACGCTTCCACTATTGCAGTAAATAAAGGACTATTCTCACCTACATTGGTAAGTTCTTACCTTGATCATCTCAATGCATCCAGTTAGGGAAGTGGCTTGGACGCAGACCAGTGGATCTGACCTCACACTCAGTGCCCAATTTTCACATTTTCTTAGCTCAGCTGAACTGATGCAGCACCAACGAATAACACTGTGATCCAGTGAGATACCTAAGCAATAGATATGTTATCTCATCTTTCTGACCTTTATGCAGCCAAAGTATTATCTATTTGAATTCATCATGTAAACCATATATAAACACTAAGAAGCATATCTTTCACCAATCATTTACTGCATCCACTGCATCCTGGTGCATATGTTTAAAATGACAGTGATTGATTTACCACCAGTGAATGTTTGGTAAAAATCATATTCACTACTTTCGAATTATGCCCCTAAGAGCCGGTTCACACTGAGGCGACTCAAGTCGCCTGACAAGTCGTAAAGAAGTCTCCATGCAAGCCGCGCTGAGGTCGCCTCGAGCGGGGCGACTTGCTTTGCCCTGCAAGTCGCGCCGCTCCAGTGTGAACCGGCTCTAATTGTTCCACAATATACACAAAAATAAAAAGTATGTCCCAGCAGAACATTTCTGTTAAATCTGGCACTGGGGGCGCAAGCTTGCAATCGGAGTTAGATGTGGTTTTACTTTGAAGCTTACACAAAGGAAGAATGTATTTCTAATTTTACTGACACTGCCCCAACTGAGCAGGGTTCCAGCTCCTCACATATATTTGATTATGTGATAGCGCTGCCTATAGCTAAATTATGCTGATTAATAAAGTGTCAGTGGCAAAAAAATAACAACAGTGCTATAAACAGAATTATGTGTAAACAGTTCATAGAATGTCCAAAATAGATGGATAAAATGAAAATCTTCTTGTAAACAATGCACACTAAATTTTGCTGTGATAGACGTGCCTTGCAACAAATTCCACTCTGGGACTTGTGCTCCTTTCACCAGGTGCAATGGAAGCTCACCTCCTTTATAGACCCTGTGAGGGTCAAACACGCTTTAAACACAGTGTAACTCTCCTCCACAGATGGCTCTACATTGATCACCAGCAACTCCTTCAAAGACCTTACAGGGGTCAAGCACCCTTTGTACACTGTGTACTTCTCCTTAAATAATGGCTCCCTAAAGATCATCAGCAGCTCCAAACCGACATATAAAAACAAAAGTGCTTCCAATAGTGCAATACTTAGGTGTTAACTGAATGAAACTCACCACCCCAGCTTAATACATAGCACTCACATTTATTAAACTAAAACACAGCATATAAAATACAGATCCAGCAGGTCTCATGTGTGTCATGTATGTTTCACCGCCAGGTTCTACCACTACGTGTTACGCCACCATCTCCGTGGCTTCATCTGGAGGGCAACTCACATAGATGCATTTCAGGAGGGAAACTGCAGAACCCAAGGTCCCCTACCAGCTGCCCAATACAAACACAAGGTCCATAATACTTTCCCACAGGCAAAGACAAAAGCCTCATACTTGATATGTCTATCCACAAGCCCTTGCTAAAATTGTGGTTACATACCAAATCCCTGAGGGTAATTCTACAGCTGAGGACCAGGTTCAAAGTCCTGGCTGCCCAGGAAGGGTGTATCTTGGACCATTCCGACCACCTTTCCATCAGAACCCACCGTCACCTGGTCACCACCATTCCTATCCTGAGCTGGCTGTGTGTTACTATTCCAGTCCCCTTCCAGTACCTATAGGACATGCTATGCTGCCACAAGGTCCATTTCCATTACTTTGTGTGCAATAGAAGAGAGACAGAGGATGCAAAAAACAGCTTTTCTTCATTTTAAAATAATGCAATAATATTTCCACATTGTGATAATAATAACAACAGTGCAGACTACTCCCTGGCTGCTGCAGCCTCTTCCCATAGATAATAAGACTGCTATTTGTCTCTCTCTTTTTCCTCAGGAGTGAGACACTTCAACATGATTGGTTTACAATCCCAGACCAAGTCCATAATGATGAAATCCCAACCCTCAAGACAGAGGGCATGCAAACAGGAAAATGTCCATGCCAACATTTATATGCTCTCCCAGGGCCGGCCCTATTATGGGTCCCAGTGGGTCCATTGGACCCAGGCAGCACTTTGAGAGGGGCAGCAAACTGAAGCATGGCCGCCTCTCCTTCTCTTCTATTTACCCAGCAAATTGACAACCAAATTTTTTTTCCAACAGTTTTGTGTGTGATGATGACAACTACCCCCTGGGCCGCTCCGCCTGCCCCTATACTACCCTAGCCCACCCCTATACTGCCCTAGTCTGTCTATATACTACCCTAGCCTGTCTATATGCTACCCTAGCCTGCCCCTATACTGCCTTAGCCTGTTCATATACTATCCTAGCCTGTCCATATACTACTCTAGCCTGTCCATATACTACCCTAGTCTGTCCATATACTACCCTAGCCTGCCCCTATACTACCCTAGCCTGTCTATATACTACCCTAGCCTGTTTATATACTACCCTAGCCTGCCCCTAAACCACCCTAGCCTGCCCCTAAACCACCCTAGCCTGTCTATATACTACCATAGCCTGTCTATAATGTCTGTGAACATTATTTTAAAGGTTGAATTAAGCATGATCGAAGACAGGTAATACACATCAGTTTTAAAAATGTTAATTAATATTGTCAACCAATGTTGCTACTTATGGTGTCTGTGACCACAGGATTTGGATCAGCCAGACTCATTGGGCAACTAACAATGTATGTAAAAATGGGTGAGAATTAGAATAGTGCAAATCTGACACAATAGAATATTTCTGACCATCTATAAAATGTGCGGCTAATTCATGAGAAAAATCTGTTTCGGACTGAATATCTAGCAAGAAACTAAACTATTCCAAGCCCTTCTTGCTGTTTCCCACCTTCATGACCCAGGCTCCTTAGGAGAGCCACATAATCCAGTCCTAGTATTGCAGTCATCTCCAAATCTTCTTCTACAACCTGTAGTCCCTGTGTAGAGTCAAGAAACAGGAGATTCCGTCCCCCATAAGGCTCTGAAGAGAAGAGATTAAGGCGGCTTTTTTGTCTCCCGCTTTTTCCAAATAAATTCTGAGCAGAAAAAATGTAATTTATTTACAATATGTAAAATATGTTCTAGCTTGAAAATAAAGGAATAATGAAGATACAGTGAAGGACAATATATATATGTAAAATTAACTATGGCTATCAGATATTTTTATTTCTTTTGCTGTGTGTCGCCTATAACCTTAGAAAGTTAATCCCTCTTTAACCCCTTTAACCTTATAGGCTTTGAGATGTGTTGGATAGAGGTTATACAGAATCAGGGAATTTGTGCAGAGCGCATGAGAAGAGTGCAACAAGGGTGCTGCAGTACAGCAGAGGCTAAGGAGAGGAGGAGTGAACAGGGGAACTGAGAGGGTTAGGGGTAAATGAAGGAGACATGTTGAGCTATGATGGGCCCACATAAGAGCAAAGGACCCTGGGAAATGTCATTGGTATTATAACACATCCATTTACCATCCAGGCACAAATAACATCACATATGTAGGATCAAGGAAAGCCTACAAACAGTCAATAGCTTTAGCAACAGGTTTTCTAAGAACATCAGGACCAGTAACAATTGTAATTCTTTACAGAAGTTTTTTTACAGGAATGTTAGTGTCATTTTTTTTTACAGGAACATTTGGAAAAATAGAGAAAGTTTAAAACTCATGACAAATAGTTTTTTTCATCTGTATTCCATTAAGGGAGATTTTCTTCACTTCTTGTCTTTTAGACACATCAAGAGGTGAGAGATAAGCTCTCAAGGAAAATCCAGTTGTAAAATTTACCGTCACCTCCTGTTCTAGTGATAGTTGTATCATATTGGATTTCCCATCACTTTCTATCACAGCAACAATCAAAGAGAGTAAAGGCCCGTACACACTATGCAAATTTTGGACGGGAGTTTTCGTTTGACAGCCGATTGTCTGAAATTCTTACTGTTAGTATGCTCCTTTCGACAGCCAATTTTGATTTTTCTTAAGACAAAAGCTGGTTGTGCAGGCTATAAAAAAAAATTTCATACGGCAACTCAACGTCTGATTTTCGTATCATTAGTACAGTTTTCATATGAAAAAAATCATACGATCTATGACTATGCATGCTCAGAAATGAAAAAATACAGACAAAACTATTCAGCACATTACGTCACTTCTGATGTTGAATTCGGCCATATGAAAATTTTTGTATTGTTATTACGCTCTTCACTTTCGACATGAGACTAGCATCCAACAAAATGTTCAGCCGTCCGGAATTCGCATCGTGTGTACGAGGCTTTAGTATAACCAGCACAGGCAGCAATAAAATCTCAACACAAAACTGAAGAAAACATTTAGTTCTAAATAGAAACTGTAAGATTCAGATCTGAGGGCAGTTTACTCTACGTAGAAATATTTGTGTTAATTTTTTCAAAGACTGAAAACATCACCTGAATCAGAGTAAGAATTTTTTTAGTGACTCTTTGCATGTGCCATCTTGTGACAATCCCTTTACTGGGTCCCTGTCCTAAATTACACGTTCTATAGGACTTCAGACTAGCAGTGGATCCATCAAGGCATAAAAGTTCAAACTGGTCCAGCTCTGAATCTAAATAAAAGTAAAAAAAACATAGTTTGACCACATTTTGTATTGCTGTATTAAATATAACTGACCATACAAACAGGGATCTGATTTCTCATAACAGATTGATAAGATAAAAACAAAAATGATTACTCGCGCTATGTATCTTAGGGCTCGTTTACACTTGCTTTGGCTTCAACGAACATTAAAGCCCCTACTGCTTCAACAAGCTTTTATAATGTGTTTTTGAGGCTTCGGTGGTGCTTCAATGAGGCTTCGGTGGTGCTTTGATGAGGCTTCGGTGGTGCTTTGATGAGGCTTCAGTGGTGCTTCAGTGATGCTCTTTTGAAGCTTTGTTGAAGCTTGGCCGATGCCCTGTGTGTTTGTTGATATCTCACACCTGCAATTTCTCCAAAAGAAAGCGAAGCTAAAGCTTAGGTGCTTCAAGCTAGCTTACATCAAGCTTTGTTATAGACTTCTATGGAGGCATTGAAGAGGCTTTGAAGCCTGGTTAAAGCTACATGGGGTATAATTTTTGACACAAAGCTGAAATGAAGCAAAGCCAAAGCAAGGTGTAAACAGGACTGTAAGCTAACCATTTTATTTAGTGACATGGGCTTTGACTGGCGTTTACAGAGCTTTAACAAAGCCTGTCCAAAGCCCTATTTTGAAGCAAGTGTAAATGAGCCCTAAACGTGCTAGTTACAATATGAAAAGTGAATAACTTTGCAGCTGCTGTCCACCTCAAAAATGACAAAAATACAGATATTACAGCGCTTGCAATATAAATCATTCCATGTGACAAAACAATACATATATATATATATATATATATATATATATATATATATATATATATATATATAGTGCTCAGTGCTCCAATTATGGATAAAGTGCTGAAGTGCTTCATATAAACATGCTGTGCCCTGTGCCACACTCCCCTCTTGTGTCCCTCCAAAAAATTGCATTCTGGGGGTCAAACACACTTGTTTCTGGTGTGAGGAAGATGGGCCTCTGAAGCTCCTTAACGGGATTTCCAAAAAGGTGCTTGATGATGCCTTGGAGGAGGGGCAAAACGCGATGACGCATTTCCGGTTTCCTAAACCAACGACGTCACTTTTGCTCCCTGTGAGCACGCGGAGTGCCGTGAATACAGAAGAGCTTCAGCATTTGTTTAATTCCCCGATTCTACCTGCAATTTTGTAAATTTATTTGCAATTAAATTATTTTATACAGTATTTCACTATGTACGCCTATTTGTTTTATCGAGCCTTTTGGATTTTTTACCCAAAAGACCGTTTTGTAAATCCCGATAAGGAGCTTCGGAGGCTCATCTTCCTCACACCAGAAACAAGCATGTTTGACCCCCAGACTGCAAAGCTGAGGGTCCATTTTTTCTGGTCAGTGGGACGCGTGAAAAGGAGTGTGGCACACGGCAAAGCAATTTTATATGAAGCACTTCAGCACTTTATCAATAATTTGGAGCACCGAGCATTTTATAATAGACTGTTTTTTGCATTGTTTATTCACATGGAATGATTTCGATTGATTAGTTACCTGAGGGCTGGTTCACACCTAGGCGATCCGACTTCGGCACGACTTTGCTAGGCCATTTTTAACGCGACTTCAGCGCAATTTCAGGTGACTTACAATGCGACTCCATGCCAGGCGACTTTGCATGTGGCCAATCAGAGAAGGGAGGAAGGGGGTTGCCTTCAAATTTTCTTTTCTTTTAACTGTAAAGTCACTTCAATACAGATGGGGAATCCAACTTGGAGGCGACTTCCATTGAATTTAATGGGCACAAGTCGGATAGAAGTCGCCTTGAAGTAGTACAGGAACCTCGCCTTGAAGTCGAGCGACTTCAGTAGTGTACATTAAAACAGCTCTCATTCACTTCAATGGGATTTCTTATGTCAAGCGACCTGGGGCAACTTGGGGAGCGCAAGTCACCCCTGTGTGAACTTGCCCTAAACAATTATCCACACACCCACATCATGAACATCCACTATTTTATACAAGGAAATCTCCCTTTTACGTACTAATTTAACAAAGCAGGGGATATCCCTATTCCTCTTGCAAAGTAGCATGAGCCCTTAAAAGTGTTTACCTACCTCCTTTTTGTCCCCTCTCTGCCCCAATCTATCACCCAAGCTGTCTTGAAATCCCTGGGTAAGTCAAAAATACCAAAAAGATAAAAACAATGCCATAGCTTGTGTTAAAACAAACAAAACCTGGTGCATTTTCTCAATCTAAAGTAGTAGAGTGATGTACTGTGTTAGCCATGATTATAAATAGGAAAATAAAAGACATTTTGGGGTTGATTTACTAAAACTGGGGAGGGCACAATTCGGTGCAATTCTGAATAGAAACCAATCAGCTTCTAGTTTTTTTGTCAAAGCTTAAAGCAGTAGTAAACCCGCCTGAAAAAAAAAAAAAAAAAACAATCCTGCAAGACAATAGCATAATATGTTAATATGCATCGCATACTAACATATTATGAAATACTTAGCTTAGAATGAGGCCCCTGATGCCCAAGTCGGTCAGCGCTGAGGGAGCTGACATGATGGTCCTCTTCTTTCTTCCGGGTACGCGGCTCCGGTGCTGTGAGTAGCCGGAGCCGCGTGACGTCAATCCCATGCGTGCGGGAGCTCTTCATTCCGGCAGCCAGCTCTGATTTGCCGGCCGCCTCCGCCGGATCATCAGAGCGCATGCGCCGCTAATGTCAGCGGCTGCATGCAGGGCGAATATCTCCTAAACCATGTAGGTTTAGGAGATATTCCTTTTACCTACAGGTAAGCCTTATTATAGGCTTACCTGTAGGTAAAAATAGTACTTGGGGGGTTTACTACCGCTTTAATTGAACAAGCTGAAATTAGAATCTGATTGACTACCATGCAGGGCTGCGCCAGATTTTGCACACTTCATTTTAAGTAAATCAACCCCTTTGTGTTGCAAATTGAACATATTTTGAGGTGCAAGCTTTCAAAAACAGTAGTCTCCTTCTGCAGGCATGGTTTTGTGGCTGAAGAAGAAAACTAAGGGGTGTATTGTGGTTATTCAAAAAATTGCATAGCATTTTGTTCATCGACACTACATGTAAATTCGTCCTGTGCACACAGGGCAAGATTAAATGTTCTCAGGCTATATTCTCTGCAGATTGAATGTTTTTTCATTGAAATGTGAATTTGGAAAATAACGCCCCATGGCCACAAGAAGGTATTTTACCCTTTCACACTGAGGGGAAAAAGTAGGAAAGAGAAAGAAGGTTGTTCGGAGTCTCTCCCAGATCAGACAGCACCCTATGCTCCAAAAGCCAGGAGAGATACATTTGTTCAACTAATAGCGGCTAGGGTTCCAGCAGAGATTGGCCAAAATTAGGCAGCAAATATTTATCGACCAATGGCTGCCAGATTTTTAAATGCTTTGGTACATGGTCCAGCAGTGTGGCCTCAACCTTGCTATGTATGATTAATTGGGTTATTATATGTTTCGTTTCAAGGGTGCATTGTGAGGGTTTTTTCCAAGCTTTAGCAATAGTCTGCTTGGAGGCAGTGGTTACATACAAGAAAAGTTTGAATTGTGCAGTTGTCAAAACTTCGGGGTGTTTGTTTAAAAGTGCTATGGTCATGTCAGGCTGGATTTGTGTATCCAGTAACAGGGAAAGCATGCTAAATACATCAGCCCAGAATAAAGAGACTACTGGAGAGGTCCACCATATGTGCAAGTGAGTGCCAACATCTAGGTAGCCCCAGAAAAAATATGAGGGGTAGGCACACAGTTTTTTTTTTTAAAGAATGACATTCAATCAGCAGAGAATATAGCCTGAGAACATTCAATTTTGCCCTATTCACACCAAATTAATTTAGATGAAGTTTCGATAGATGAACAATTCTTTAGAAAAATACTACACTCGTAAGTGTTCTTGAAAGCTTGCACCATAAAACAATTATACGAAAAGTATGTGATTTGTGTTTTTTCTAGAATCATACTTACCTAGGTGGATGTAATATTGGTCCGATGCTGCATCTGTCCCCTGCCAGGTGCGGGGCGCTGGTGAGGCTCGGAGACTCTGGGAAGTCATCGGAAATACTTGAAAATTCCGAACGTATCAACAGTTCCCGAACGTTTCCGAATGTTTCCGAGCACTTCTGAGCCTCAGCAGCGCCACCACACCTCTGGCCACATACGGTATTGCATACACCAGTGCCCCCGTACCTTTGGCTACATACAGTACTGCATAGACAAGCAGTCACTGTGCAATGAATTATCTGAGTTTCCATTGTTTCCTATGGGGAAACTTGCTTTGATATACAAGTGATTTGGATTACAAGCATTCTCCTGGAATGGATTATGCTCGTAATCCAAGGTTCCACTGTAGTATGCAGGGCAAGAGCTCAAAATGAAACAAGAGAGGTGTTTTCATATTTCATTTATATATATATACTGTATATACAGGGTGGGCCATTTATATGGATACACCTTAATAAAATGGGAATGGTTGGTGATATTAACTTCCTGTTTGTGGCACATTAGTATATGTGAGGGGGGAAACTTTTCAAGATGGGTGGTGACCATGGCGGCCATTTTGAAGTTGGCCATTTTGAATCCAACTTTTGTTTTTTTTTAATAGGAAGGGGGTCATGTGACACATCAAACTTATTAGGATTTTCACAAGAAAAACAATGGTGCTTGTTTTTAATGTAACTTTATTCTTTCATGAGTTATTTACAAGTTTCTGACCACTTATAAAATGTGTTCAATGTGCTGCCCATTGTGTTGGATTGTCAATGCAACCCTCTTCTCCCACTCTTCACACACTGATAGCAACACCGCAGGAGAAATGCTAGCACAGGCTTCCAGTTTCCGTAGTTTCAGGTACTGCACATCTCGTATCTTCCCAGCATAGATACGAGATGTGCAGCACCTGAAACTATGGATACTGGAAGCCTGTGCTAGCATTTCTCCTGCGGTGTTGCTATCAGTGTGTGAAGAGTGGGAGAAGAGGGTTGCATTGACAATCCAACACAATGGGCAGCACATTGAACACATTTTATAAGTGGTCAGAAACTTGTAAATAACTCATGAAAGAATAAAGTTACGTTAAAAACAAGCACACCATTGTTTTTTTGAAATTCCCAATAAGTTTGATGTGTCACATGACCCTCTTCCTATTGAAAAAACAAACGTTGGATTCAAAATGGCCGACTTCAAAATGGCCACCATGGTCACCACCCATCTACTTAGGTTGCAAACAAAAAAGTTATCCTTCTCCCAGTACACTGTGTAGTTTGAATAACCCTTAAAGTTTTTTTGTTACCACACGAACAAAAATTGCATTGAAATAAGAAAGTACTCAATAAATGTTCAAAGACTGGTGAATATTTTACACAAGTTACACGACGGGTAAC
>BLSH010322878.1:923275-934719 GCA_018402905.1 Glandirana rugosa | reverse complement strand
TTTTATACTACACTGTTGAATTTTAAAGTGCTCTGGATGATGGGAACTTGTACTTAAGAAATCAATTTGCAGCTTTGTAAGTGTTGAATGTCATTACATAATAAGTATCTTTTTGTACTTTGTATGTTCCTAATCTTCTATTTTCTAACACTGTAGAAAGGGTAAATGATCCCCCTGAGGAAGGCCTAGACAACGCTGAAGGGCCGAAACGCGTAGGTGACCTCATGCGGCCTAGGGCTGCACAGTTTGTTATTACCTTCTTCTTTTGTTGCAAACGATTGTATGTAATGCATGTCCCATTGATGTACAACCAGAGCTCCTTTTATAATACTTCACATAGTTCTTTTTCTATGATCAAATGTTAAGTGGAAAATAAAAGAATTGTAAAGATATTTTTTCAACAAATTTGTTTGGATCTACTTATTATTTTTTACTGCCATGAAACCCTTAATGGGGGACCTCCTTTCTAGATGTAGTTAATTAGATCTAGTCTAAATTGGCCCTAGTATGTGAGTTAGGGACCTTAGATTGTAAGCTCCTTGAGGGTAGGGACTCATGTGAAAGTATAATATATGTGTAAAGCCCTGCGTAAATTGACGGCGCTATATAAGCACCTGAAATAAATAAATAAAATACATTTTCTCATGCCCAGATAAAGATGCTGACCTCTTTAACTCATTTTACCACACTTTCTGGGTTCAAGCCCGGGTAGCATGAATTCCTCAAGCTTCCTTCCTTAACAACTCAGAGAGGCCATACCTGATGAGGCAGAGGTGACTATGTAAGTGATCTGCAGTCAGGTGAGCAGACCTAAATTTTCAGAACCGGCGTGTGGGAAGCTGGACAGCAGCCTATTAGCACACGGCTTCTCCATCATCCAGCTACTGTGGGAGCTTCTCCCCAACTACTACTAGAGCACTCCAGTTCTAGTGGGGTGCCCTTTGTTCTTAGGATCCCTGTAGCTGTTCATATGTGTTACCAGAGCACTCCAGTTCCAGTAAGGAGTCCTTGAGATCCCTCCAGTTGTTCACCTGTGATACCAGAGCACTCCAGTTCCAGTGAGGTGTCCTTTGTCCCTGGGATCCCTCCGGCTGTTCACCTATGTTACCAAAGCACTCCAGTTCAAGTGAGGTGTCCTTTGTCCCTGGCATCCCTCCAGCTGTTCACCTGTAATACCAGAGCACTCCAGTTCCAGTGAGGTGTCCCTGGGATCCCTCCAGCTGTTCATCTGTGATACCAGAGCACTCCAGTTCCAGTGGGGTGCCCTTTGTCTCTGGGACCCCTCCAGCTGTTCACCTGTGATACCAAAGCACTCAAGTTCCAGTGAGGTGTCCTTTGTCCCTGAGATCCCTCCAGCTGTTCACCTATGTTACCAGAGCACTCCAGTTCAAGCGAGGTGTCCTTTGTCCCTGGCGTCCCTCCAGCTGTTCACCTGTAATTCCAAAGCACTCCAGTTCCAGTGAGGTGTCCTTGGGATCCCTCCAGCTGTTCATTTGTAATACCAGAGCACTCCAGTTCCAGTGGGGTGCCCTTTGTCCCTGGGATCCCTCCAGCTGTTCACCTGTGTTACCAGAGGAATCCAGTTCTAGTGGGGTGCCCTTTGTCCCTTGGATCCCTCCAGCTGTTCAGCTATGTTACTAGAGCACTCCAGTTCTAGTGGGGTGTCCTTTGTCCCTGGGATCCCTCAAGCTGTTCACCTATGTTACCAGAGCCCTCCAGTTCCAGTGGGGTGCACTTTGTCCCTGGGTTCCCTCCAGCTATTCACCTATGTTACCAGAGCACTCCAGTTCCAGTGTGGTGCACTTTGTCCCTGGGATCCCTCAAGCTGTTCACCTATGTTACCAGAGCCCTCCAGTTCCAGTGGGGTGCACTTTGTCCCTGGGTTCCCTCCAGCTATTCACCTATGTTACCAGAGCCCTCCAGTTCCAGTGGGGTGCACTTTGTCCCTGGGTTCCCTCCAGCTATTCACCTATGTTACCAGAGCAATCCAGTTGCAGTGGAGTGCCCTTTGTCCCTGGGATCTCTCCAGCTGTTCACCTGTGTTACCAGAGCACTCTGGTTCCAGTGAGGTGTCCTTGGGATCCCTCCAGCTATTCACATGTGTTACCAGAGCACTTCAGTTCCAGCATGGTGTCCTTGGATCCCTCCAGCTGTTCACCTTGGTTACCAGAGCATCTCTGAACTTCACTGTGACGGATGCTGTGTGAAGATAATTGTAGGTAGCTGTGTTCTAAACTATTTTACTGATGTGAGTCTCAACTTGACTTTCCTTTAATATAGTCTTACAAAGACTATACTGTGCAGCCATATGTTACCCTAAATGAGTCACAGAGACATTGCTGTGATGAGTCCATGTTTGCACAGCTTTCTTTTATCTACAGGGTTTGCATGCAGGTTGCCACCCTGAACTTGTTTTGTATGACTGATTCCAACTTTGTACCTGTTTAGAAAACTGTAAGTTTCAGGTACTGTCTGATAATTTGGCCAATTACCCATCCTGTTACACTTCACTTATTTCTTTTTCTGCATTTGGCTGATATCAGCTACCCTGGGAAGCTGTAATATAAACTCCCATTCACCAAAAGCAAATCTGAAGAAAGAACACACTAATTACATGTACACTTCTGTTTACAATCATAGATCACTGGCAAAGCTCCCAACTTTTTGAGATGGGAATGAGGGACACCGATTAGCATAAGAATGTAGGCATAGGACCCATCTCCTGCCACGCCCCCTTAAAGAAGAATCTCGGCGTCTGCTACACCCCTATGTCAATCCCTCCATTGGCTGCCACTCAACCAACGTATTCAATTCAAGATACTAACAATAACTTATAAATCCCATGCTTGCCTCCAAGACTTCTCCAGAGCCTCTCCCATCCTCTCGAATGCTCTACCCCAATCTGTCCGACTTTCTCCTTCTTTGTCCACCTTCATATGATCCCTGAAAACTCATCTCTTCAGAGAAGCCTATTTGGCTCCCACCTAACAACTGCACATTTTTCTTCTCCTTCAGCACATCCCCCACAGTTATTACCTCTTGTATCTCTTGACCTTCCCTCTTAGATTGTAAGCTTTATTGAGCAGGGTCCTCTGATTCCTACTGAATATAAGTGTATTGTATTTGTACTGTCTACCCTCAAGTTGGAAAGCGCTGCGTAAACTGTTGGCGCTATATAAATCCTGTATAATAATAATAATAATTATACATAAAAATAATTAGTTAAACCCACAAGTGCTTTTTTCTACCACTACTATTCCTTTATATTGACTTTTCAAATTTACAAATGCAGCAATATAGAAATTGGATGAAAGGTTTAGCACTGGGAAACACTTTTTGAAAGATAAAAAGTGCATTTTATATACAACTATTATAGATCAGACCAAAATCAGGGACACATGATAAGGAAAGAGGGACAGAGGGACTTTGTTCCGAATAAGGGACAGTCCCTCGAAATCCAGAACAGTTGGGAGCTATGATCACTGACTGAAGCCTCGTACACATGGTGCAACGGTCGTACAACAGCTTGTTGTACGATCATCCGACCGTTAGTAGGCGTGATTAGAACAGCCGACGTACGACGGTCGTACAACAGGAGTTGGATGAGCAAACTAGAAAACTTGTGTGGTACAACAAGCGGTCGTACGACTGTTGTATCGTGTGTACAGAGAAGTTGGTCCAACAAGTTGTATTGTGCAAAACACGCATGCTCAGAAGTCAGGAATGTGTCAGTTCGTGTAAACCTGCATTCCTAGTTCACAAATCACATGCACCTGAACTTCCTCTTTCTACGCTCGTAACACGTCACAACGTTCGGCTTGGTCGTACGATCGCTTAGTGCATGTCAGTACGCGAGACACAACAGCCAACATACGATTTTGGACGTCCGGTTGTACGAGGCTTGACACTCTACTGGCAGCACTAGTGCCCTGTGCCATAGAGTTGCCACCTCATCCCTTTAAACCCGAACACATATGAATTACACAGATTCTGATGCTGATTTAATGCAGATAAGGCACCAAGTGAGTTTAATTACCACCTTAATCAGCCACAGAGCCCGTGTAATTATTATGTGTTCGGGTTTAAAGGGATGAGGTGGCAACCCTACTGTGCCATCCTCCAGCCAGTGATATAGTGGAACACAGCGAAGGCAAAATGTAAATAAAAACACCATCCTTGAACCGGTGCATATGAAAATAAGACTGGACCCTCCCCTATATACAGTAAATGAACATAACTAGACCCTATAATGACACAAGTAGAGGCATGTCTGAGGGTTTAAACAGCGAAGCTCATGTTATCGTCACCAAGTGTTCACAAACAAACATAGTAACCGAGCACAGCGTGGTCTACGGCAAGATGGCGCTGCAGTTCCTGACTTAGCACAGTGAGGTGAGGCTCTAGTGTATGAACAAAGCGGCCCGGATTGGCTGACTTCTCGGCTGTGTTACCTGAGTCATTACCGGCGCAGGGGTGACAGGAGGAAAATGGCGCTGTGCATGTGGAGGACGTGGGGTCTTCAGTGCAGGCTGAGCAGGTACAACATTTCCCCTGATATAAAAGAAATAATATGCAGCCTGAGGAAAGCAACATGTGCTGTTCTTCAGGTCTGGTGTTGTCTGAAGGACACATACAGCAAGTTGTAGCTGTCCTCTTCGGTGCCAGCTTGTATATAGGAAATAACCTGTACTGATTTCTTTTTTTTTTTTTTTTTCTAGGTTCTTGAAGGCTGAGCAGCTTCGAAGCTTTCATTCCAGTGAGTGTGCTTCTTGTAGAAATCATTCCTTCTATCTCACCTGTTTAGATTGTTATTGCTCTTCTTCCCAGTCTATAGAATGGGTCTGTCACTTTTCTTTATAACTCCAAGAAGCATCAAACCTCAACCGCTCAGTGTTCGTATGGCTATCTAGTCTATTAGAATAGAGTAAAAGTCAAATGATCAAGATTCTCTTCTATTCAGCTCATGGTAGGGCTAGCTTTAATGGTGGTACCTACTGAGGAAGTCTTTGGATGAAATTAGTATAGGGGCGGAGCTGTACACTGTGACGTCATCACGCTTGCTGTGCCAAAGTTAATACACGTAGTGGTGAGTGATCTATCTATGGGAGCAGGCTGTTATCAGTGGAGTATGCTTTATGATGAGTGTTTTTATTCAATAAAATCCATCAGTGAGCACTATGTGTTCCCTTCTTTATCTATGTTTCTAACTCGGTGGAGTGAGAGTGATGAGTTTGCCATCATTGATATCCCTGTTGGGAGTATGCGTTGTTTTGACCTCCTTTTAACCACTTGCCTACTGGGCACTTTTACCCCCTTCCTACCCAGGCCAATTTTCAGCGCTGTCACACTTTTTGAATGACAATTGCGCAGTCATGCAACACCATCATTTAAAAAAAAAAAAAAAACAAATCGAGATTTATTTTGGTGGTATTTAACCACCCGAGCCTGTTTTTTGGGTTCGGTGTTCACCAGTTAAAACCATTTTTTTTGCTATAAAATTATTTAGAACCCCCAAACATATATATATTTTCTAACACCCTAGAGAATAAAATGGCGGCCGTTGCAACACTTTGTCACATCATATTTGCGCAGCGGTCTTACAGGTGCAGTTTAAAAAATTCTACAGGTTAGCTGTTTTCAGTTACAGAGAAGGGCTAGTGCTAGAATTATTGCTCTCGATCTAACGATCGTGGCGATACCTCACATGTGTGGTTTGAACACCGTTTTCATATGTGGGCGGGACTTATGTATGCGTTCGCTTGAGCTTGCGAGAACAGGGCACTTTACATTTTTTTTTTAATTATTTTCATTTTTATTTTTACACTGTTCTTTTAAAAAAAACTTTGATCACTTTTAGTCCTATTACAAGAAATGTAAACATTCCTTGTAATAGAAAAAAGCATGCCAGGACCTCCTAAATATGAGATCTGGGGTCAAAAAGACCTCACATCTCATATTTACACAAAAATGCAAAAAAAAAAAAAAAAAAAAAAATATGGCCCTTTAAGACCGTTGGGCGGAAGCGCTCAGTCAGCTCATGGACACTGGGGGGGACAAACGCGATCATCTCCGCCGCTGCCAGCGGGTCTGGTAAGCGGGGGAGATGACCGGAAAGCGGGGGGGCACCCCTCCCACCGCTGATAAAAGTGATCTTGTGGCGTATCCGCCGCTCTAAGACCACTTTTATCTTGTGCAGAATCGCCTGCACTAAAAGAAGATACCGGGGTTATGGTAGCTACCTGCTACCATAACAACGGTATTCCACTTCAAAGTGACCGACGTCATATAACGGCGTTGGTCTGGAAGTGGTTAATCACCACTGGGCTTTTTATTTTTTTGTTAAATAAATGAATAAAGACTGAAATTTTAAAAAAAAAAAAACCTCAACGTTTTCATAGTTTGTTATAAAATTTTGCAAACAGGTAATTTTTCTCTTTCACTAAGTTGATGAGGCTGCACTGGTGGGCACAGATTGGCAGTACTGTTGGGACTGCACTGATAATCAGGTCTTTTGATTATCAGTGTACATGTCCCTTTTACACAAGCTGGTTATCGTCTCTCTTCTCCTGTCACGCTATCAGCTTGAGGAAAGGAGTGCCAATAATCAGCGTCTGTTTACCTCAGTGATCAGCTGTGATTGGACACAGCTGATCATGTGGTAAAGAGCCGCTTATTGGCTCTTTACCTCAAACTGTGATCAGCAGTGAATGGAGGACACTGTGATCACAGAACGGCACCGCCCGTTCCAGCTTGCGTGATCAAGGGAGGTCATCATAGGACGGCCTCCCAGAACTGGATGACCACGCTGTAGCCGTCATTTGGCTATAGCGTGGGTGGTTAGTGAGGTGAGGACCTGAAGGCGAGCAGATTTATTTATCACTGGTTCAGGGGTGTGGAAGTTTTTTTAAAAAATTACTTGTCCAAGGGACTAAATCTGGAGGCCCAGTCTACTTGCCCTAATAAAAAAATAAATAAAGCTTGTCGCTCAAAAGAAGATCCTGCTCCTTTTTGGGCGACAAGCCTCACGCAATGCAACTTGCCACGATTGACGAGTGATAAATCGTAGCGAAACCGCACTGTGATTTAGGTTGTCATTGAAAATAATGGCACCTGAACCTGCGGTTTGCGAATTGTAGTGTGCCACAATCCCAAAATGCCCAGCTGTGAATGGAGCCTTAGTTTTGAGTCACACTGATGCGGATCAGATGCAATCCAAAAGGCATAGATTTGCATGGCATCTGAAAATGCATTGACTTCTAGAGCTTTCGTGTGTATGCAGTGCGATTTTGATTGCAGCAGAGAGTATAGATTATAATGGCATAGAGTATAGTGCCATTTTGCCATAACTGTTCACATAGGATGCCATTCATAGCAGGTTTTACATAGAAGTTTCTGGAAGGCTGTTTGGTAGAGAAGAGGATGGACACCATTTCTAGCATATGAAGGCAGATTGAAAATTGCAGCAGTACTAAATTTGCATTGAACAAAAGGGTCAATCAATAGAGGACTATTACGTTATTTGGGGATTCATTGTGAACTGCATGTTGCACATTTTTTTTACATTCAGCACTATGAAATTTATGTATTTTGATGCGTTCTACTGTATGTATAAGATTTTATTGGGTAGGTGTTGTGAAATAGCTTATTAGATGTTAGCGTGCAACACAGGGTGTGTTGTTTTGCTGACTTTGCAGATTGCTTTGTAGTTAATTTTATGATGAATCGGGCAAGAGCCCAGCTGTGGGTGCCCCTGACTGCATCACCCAGCTCAACAAAAGTCAACAGTAGACTTTTGTTGAAGGAGTCGGGTGGAAAATTGTTGGCCAAACAGTGCCTGCAGTCAGTCAGATGCAGCAACTGTTCAGGTATTCTGACAGCTGCTGGAGATGGCTGTCAGAATGCAATATCCAGCATGGGAAATTCCTCCAGCTGTGCAGTTTGTTGGCTGCATTCACATTTCTGCGCTGTGTCTGCGCATGTTTTTTTTCATGCCCCATGCAGTCCATTTGTTTGAATAGGTTGCCCTACATGCGACAAATCCAAAGCTCCTGCATGTTTTTGGGCTTAGCGCTTTGTGCATTTTTCTACTGCTTGTCTGTATGCGTGCCTGATGGCATTAAAGGAGCTGCAAAGGCAGGAGGGGTTTTTTATCTTAATGCGTGAAGATAAAAAACATTCTGTGTGTAGCAGCCTATCCAGCCCCTCCTTAATTACTTACCTGAGCCCCATCTCCAGCGATTTCCACAAATGTCTAAGCCATCTGGGACACTCCTCCTGATTGGCTGAGGCACAGCAGCAGTGCTATTGGCTTCTGTGGCTGTCAATCAAAGTCAGTCAGCCAATCAGGGGAGAGAGGGGGCAGGGCTGACTTGGCTCAGGTGCCCCCATCGAAAGCTGTGGGCTGTGGGGCGGGCACTCGATAGGAGGGAGGGGCCAGGAGCAGCAAAGAGGGACCCAAGAAGAGGAGGATCCAATACCAGCTGCACAGAGGAGGTAAGTATAACATGTTTTTTCTTCCTTTTTTAAAAAAAAAAAAAAAACCCAGACTTTACAATCACTTTAACAGTAAATTGCGACATGTTTTTCATGCATTCTGTGAATGCATGCAAAAACTTACACTTTTGTATGCATTCTTGCACTTTTGTATGCATTCACCGGACTCTTGGATATGAAAGGAGCCTTAACGTAGATGGGTTTCATAATGATTTAAAGCTGGTGTCATAACTGATGACATGTGCAGTACCATGGCAACTGCAGATCAAACAGAGGTCAAGATGGCCGTATCCTTTGCTGTAAAAGATAGGTAGGTTTAGTTCTGCTTGAAAGTGGAACTTTAGGGTAGGAAAGAAAACTGGTGGACAGGCAGGACTTTTAATGCAGAAGAGACATGCTTTCTCCCTTCTGCATTAAAGCTACTTACCTGCCTGTCTGCTCCTGTACGTGCAGCTCACTGCACAGATTCGGTATTCCTGTGCATGCGCAGGAATGAAGTCATCTTGGCCTGGCCTGGCCGTGATGGAGACCTGGAAGCCAGCGGGTGGGGAGCATTCCCTTTTAAGGCTTAATGTACATGGGACTCTTTCTCAGCCTCTCCTGAACAATTTTTTTGACAGCTAGAAACTGATGCCTAAAAACGGCCGTTTAGCCACGTTTTACATGCCGTGTTTTGCTGCGTTCACGTCTAGAAGCGTTTGTTTTTAAAAATGACAAACGCCTCTTAAAGAAACAAGGCACGTTTACAAGCTGTTACAGACATTTGGCGTTTCAAATGCCTCTGAAATTCCGTCTGAACGCATTTTTTTTTTTTTTTTTTTTTTTTTTTTTACTTTCCAAAAAAAGCCTCTAAACTCAACTGCCTAGAGACGACTATAAATGACCCTGTGTACATGTACTGATAAAATAACATAGAGGAGAGTTCAGGGGCAGCTGAGAAAAATGCCCAACTGCTCCCAAACGTCCATTTACTAGCAGCAATGTACACGAGGCCTAATGAAACTTGTGAATAGTGAGCAATATGTGGTGTTCTTGTGCTTGATTAGGTTTTTTTATTGCTGGAAGCACCAGACATGGAGATGCTGTGAGCCTGAGTCCATCTCGGGAGACATTTAGGCTACATAACAAATACCAAATGGACCATCTGCACACTGCTACACCCTTCACAGCAAACTATGCAATGTAAAACAGGGATATTTAGTTCACATATATTGCAATACATGTTTAAGCTGGCCAACTCCGTCAAAGTAATCCCTCTTCTGGCCAGTCCTACACTGCCTTGCCACTACAAGTGCTACGGTGGACATCATGCCAACCTGGGGCATAAAGACAAGGCTACATACACACGGGTGTTTCAAAGAACTAGCTGTAAAGTTAGTACCTCCACCAGGGAAAAAGTCACGTTAACGCAATTGTATCGGCGTTTTGCATTGGCGTCAATGCACATTTTTCAGCGCTAGCTTTCAGCAGAGTGTCTCTGCCTCTATTCAAAATCAATGGTTCCCTATGGGAGCCCATTGATTTGAATATAAGTCGCACCACAAGTCGGATCATGATGATCTGACTTGTGATGCGACTTGTGTGCTGAGGATCTTGAAGGAGAACCCCACCCCTGCAAAAATGAAGGGTCCCCCAAGAGGTACCCGACCCTTTGGTCTGGTATGGATTTTAAAGGGAACCCCCACGCTGAAAAAAAATGGCATAGGATCCCCCCAAAATCCATACTAGACCCCTGTCCGAGCGCCCCCTCCTGGACCATACCAGGCCACATGCCCTCAACATGGGGGGGGGGGGTGCTTTGGGGCAGGGGGGACCCTGCGCCCCAACCCCAAAGCACCTTTTCCCCATGTTGATGAGGACAAGGGCGGCCTCTTCCCAACAACCCTGGCCGTTGGTTTTCGGGGTCAGTGGGCGGGGGCTTATCGGAATCTGGACAAGGGGCCCCCCAGATCCCGGCCCCCCCACCCTATGTGAATGGGTATGGGGTACCCATTCACCTAAAATGGAAAAAAAAAAAGTGTAAAAAAAACGCACTACACAGGTTTTTAAAATATTTTATTAAATCAGTCTTCTCCCCTCTCCGGCTCTTCTCCCTCTCCGGCATCTTCTATCTTCTGCTCTTTTGCCACTGTCTTCACCCTCTGCTCTTCTTCCAATATTGATATTATGAGATCTTCCGGACTAATGGTGTATCTATGCTCTGCATTGGCTTATATTGGCATGGGGTGGGGCCCCACCCGCTGTTGTCATCTGGAGGCCCCACCCCTAATGATGTCAACGCCCTATCATGCTTCGGGTTGTGACGTCATAAGGGGATGGGGCCTCCGGATGACGTCAGCGTCAAAACCGCTCTAACGCTGCAGCCTAAGAACCCGCTTGTTCCTGGGTCTTTTATACAGCTTAAAAATGTCTATGCCACTTACAGCTCAAAAACGTCAGAGTGTGTGTGGCCATTGAATAACATGGAGAGGCATTTTTAAGCTGTAAAAACAGCTCAAAAATGTGGCTGTAAAAACACCCGTGTGTATGAGGCCTTAAAGTGCCAGTAGACCTCATATTATTTAAGAGGTCCATGCTGTGGGGTGAGCATACTACATATGTGTGGGGGAAGACATGCTGGAGAGACACTTTATACAGCTTTCACGTTTCTTTCGACATATTTCACAGAGAGGTCGTACAGAAGGGGGTGTGTATACATCATACGAGTGGGGTGTCGTACCTGGAGAATTTATTATACTCCAGATGACCGTGAAATTCCGGAGTATGTGTGCCCACAAAAATGTCGGTGTAAAAACTCGACAAAAATGTCGAATTTTTACGGAGAGGTACAATAAGTTACCGGTGTGTGTGAGACTGCAAAAACTCGACATTCACCGTATCTGTAAAAATTCGACATATTTTCTGGGTCCTTGTTCGCCCAAGAATCCGACGTCGCAATCTCGCCAAAACTG
>BLSH010322878.1:909718-922110 GCA_018402905.1 Glandirana rugosa | reverse complement strand
TATAGTTTTTTTTTTTTTTTTTTGTTTTGTTTTTTTTTGTTTTTTTTTTTTTAACTCTTTTGTGGAAAATGGATACCAGTAAACACATAAGTGCTCAGAGAAAATTGATGGGAATAACAATGCAAATATAGGGTGAACTTAAAGTGGTTGTAACCCTAAAAACCCCTGGCAGCCCCTCTCCTTTATCTGGCAATAACTCACTGTGTAAGTGTTTGTTTAAATAGATGCCTCTAAATACCCTTTTTCAGTTATCTTCAGGCCGGTCACGTGACTCCTGACCGCTCTGCTACTACAATGCAGGGCTACAGTGGGAGGTGCCGAGATCTCCCTCTGATGTCGGCCGGGAGTCGTGTGACTTGCCGCGCTGGCCGCTCAGCACCTCCCACTGTAGCCCTGGATCATAGTAGCACAGTGGCCTGGAGTCACGTGACCGGCCTGAAGATAACTGAAAAAAGGTATTTAGAGGCATCTATTTAAACAAACACACAGTGAGTTATCGCTAGAAAAAGGAGAGGGGCTGCCAGGATATTTTGTGAAGTGTGTTTTTTTTTTTTTTTATTTTTTTTTTTTTTACTACGAATAGCGACAGGAGGGGCGGGGGTCTGTCACACAGACACGGGAGCTGACAGGCAGAGAGGGAGGGGGTGAGGACAGAGGAGAGCTGCGGATAACAAAGGCACGTAAACTGACCACAGTAGTCAGGGCTCAGCAGCCATGATTATCGTGGTCAGCTCACAGAGGGGGACATAGGAACTTGCAGGATCAGACAGGTTTTTATTTTTTTACAGTTTAGATAGGGGCAGGTTAGACTGCATAAGCACTGTGCTTTATAATCTGCTATGAGTGAAAAGGATCGCCCTTCCCTTTTTTTTTTTTTTCAGGGTTACAAACACTTTAAGCTTCTATCAAGTATTCAATGTATCTATTTTTGAATGTTGGGTTCATGTACAGCTCGTAAATTTATATCAATTTCATCTGTAATAAATAGATTTAATTGATGATGCATGTGCTTTGCAGGAATAACTACTACATACACAAATCCATATTTTCTTTTGTTTATTAACTTCTTTCCCCAATCATGCACTTGTACATTAAGCCTGTTCCACATGGGCTTCAGGTTGTATAAGAGCAGTGTAAACAGCAAGCTTTAACAAAACACAGATCCTAATGGGAGTGCTGATTGCCACTTCAGCCCCGGAAAGGATTTACCCCTTCCTAACCAGAGCACTTTCTGCGATATGGCACTGCTTCACTTTAACTGACAACTGTGCGGTCGTGCGACGTTGCACCCAAACAAAATTGGCATCCTTTTTTCCCCACAAATAGAGCTTTCTTTTGGTGGTATTTGATCGCCTCTGCAGGGTTTTTTTTTGCGCTATAAAAAAAAAAAAAAAAAAGAGCGACAATTTTGAAAACAAAAACATTTTTTTTTTGCTATAGTACATATCCAAAAAAATAAACAAATTTTATTCATCAGTTTAGGCCGATATATATTCTTCTACATATTTTTGGTAAAAAAAAATTGCAATAGACGTATATTGATTGGGTTGCGCAAAAGTTATCGCGTCTACAAACTATGGGAATAGATTTATGGCATTTTTATTATTTTTTTTTTTTCACTAGTAATGGCGGCAATCTGCAATTTTTATTGGGACTGCAACATTGTCGCGGACAGATCAGACACTTTGACACTTTTTTGGGACCAATTACATTTGTACACCGATCAGAGCTTTAAATAGCCACTGATTACTGTATAAATGTCATTAGCAGGGAAGGGGTTAAATGTGTTCCCTCGCTGGGTTCTAACTGTGTGGGGGCTTTGCTAGCAGGGACATGACAGATCTAACTGTTCCCGATCACTGGGAACAGTAGATCACTGTCACGTCCCCTGGCAGAATGGGGATCCGCCGTGTTTACATCGGCAGATCCCCTTTCTGCCTCTGTAGCAGGCGATCACGGGCGAACATCGAGTCTGCCCAACCTGTGGGCTCACGCTTCCCTGCAAATCGCGTGCGGCCGATGTATCATGACTGTGGTTTTGCGCAGCCAAGCCAATCTGCCGCAGTAAAAC
Source organism: Glandirana rugosa (assembly GCA_018402905.1). NCBI lineage: Eukaryota > Metazoa > Chordata > Amphibia > Anura > Ranidae > Glandirana > Glandirana rugosa. The sequence continues at coordinate 920,039 of BLSH010322878.1, read as the reverse complement.
TCCAGCGGCTGGTCGCAAGTGGTTAAGCAAGCTGCTAGCAAACTTCACTACTTTTTTAAACTTGTTGAAATCCTCCTGAAGCCTACTAGCAGCTTGCTTAAAGTGGCAGTCAGCACTCCTAATAGGGTTTATTTTCAACATTTACAAACTGGAGATGAATGTCAAAGCTTTCTGTACACACAGCTCTTATACAAACCAAAGCCCGTGAGAAACAGGCCTTAGGGAAAATCAGGGTTGTGTGGTATGTTTCACGTTATGTGGTACTGTATGGGGGTATGTGGTACTGACAGGGGATTATAGAAAATAAGCTAGCTTTATTTTTTTGTGATAAGTTGGTTAGTTTATTCTTCTGAGGCTAAGGCCTCATGCACACGGGATGTTTTTCTACAGTCAATAAACTCTCCATCGTGTTATCCTATGTGTTCATGCACACATAGGCTGTTATCAGCTGTTTTTAGCAGTGACGTTTTTGAGCTGTAAAAAAACCCAAGACCAGAGGGTTCTGAGAGACGTTTTGCAGCCGTAAAAACGCTCAACCTCTCAAAAACATCGATCCCCAACGTTTTTGGACATTTTAGATCAATTTGAAAAAAAAAACAGAAACGCTGGCCCTTAAAAAGTGCAAAAAAACGCTGGTAATATAACGCTGGTAAAAGCTGAAAAAAATCACTGATAAGCTACTGATGTTTTTTGAACGTTTTTTTTTAAAGTCCTGTGTGCATGAAGCCTTAAAGCGGAGTTCCACCCACAAACTAATCTTTTTCTCTTCCAAATTCTAAAATTATTAACAACATTTGGCGATTGTCGTCACTTCCAGCCTCCTTTGCTCCTGGAAGATGCAAGTCATCATTTCCCAGAAGTCAGTGGGGCACTGAGATGAACTATCAGCGCTGCGCCCAGCGATTTAAATGTGTGAGATCGGGAGGTGCATGCTGGTTACCCAGCATGCACCTTATCCAGGAAGATAGGCAGAGTGGGTTTCACATGCCCACAATAAAAATGGATGCGCTGAGGAACAAGGAAAGCAGGCAAGTTAAAAAAAAAAAATAAAATAAAAAAAGATATATCGGAACGGGATAGAAAGTTATGAATTCGTTTATTTATATAATCATGCAGGCAGAGGGGATGACAGAGTAAAAAAAAAAAAATTGGGGACGGGACTCAACTTTAATATAGCTAAATTTTAAAGTTTTGCATTTAGGGGGTAAAATTATGCATGTAACATACAGTCATATGGGTTGATGATGTCCTTTTCTGTGCAAAGTAAATTAGAAGTCAAAACTTTCTTTGAATAGAGAAGAAAATTGTTGAACTTCCTGTGTGGGGTTTTTTTTGTACCATCTGTGGAACATTGGGGAAGATTTCCCTTCACTTCTGTCCTGTAGACACAACAAAAAGTGAACAAAATGTCCTCTTAGACAGTTGTCACCATAAAAGCCTGTCCCTGTTCGAAGATTACCCCTCTATTCCTGTTTTGGTGACAACTCAAAATTTTAGATTTTCCCTCACCAAGTTAAAGAGGCAGTGCAGTGGTCAGGTCACCAGGACATATAGAGAAATTGAATCTCCCTAATGGGGGCACAGACAGCAGTAAAAACCCTGTGTGGGGCGTGTATTCCCTCTTATGTTATATTTAATCTGTATGTGTATTGGGCCGGTTCACACTGCTGCGATGCGGGAACCCTGTGAATCGACTGCGGGTTCCCGCATAACATGTCTCCCGACAGCAGTTCACACTGCCCTATGTGAACTGCGGGGAGTGTCAATAGAAAGCTAATGACACTCCAGTTGAACTGTGAACACCCATGTGATCCAATTCTGCTGTGGAAAAAAGGGTCCTGTGCGAATTTGTTCCGAATGCGATGCGATTTCAGCCATACTATCTGTATGGCTGAGATCTCATGTGATTCATACTGCAGTGTGGTGCGATTCATATGCAATCTCCGGGATCGCATCAGTGTGAACCGGCCCTAAAAGTCCATTTTCTATTTTTAGATGTTTAGGAGTAACAACCAGATGGAGGTTCTAACCTGAGCCCACTCTATTCAATACTAAACAAAAAATGAACTTTAATGGCCAACTCTTGGCTATGTATTTCCATTTTTGACACCAGTTCATGAAAAAAGATGTCTGGAACTGGAAAAGTGCAGAGACGGGAAGCTAAATTAAAACAGAGTTCCACTGTTTTGAAAATTTGAAAATGTATTAAAATTCAGCAGCTACAAAAAGTGTAACTTAATAAACACACACTCACCTGTCCCGCGGTTCAGTGACACGGCCGCCCAAAGCCTCGCTCCTCTCCCCCTCCTCTCCGCGGCGCCATCATTACTACTGTGGGCACCCAGCTGTGATAGCTTGCAGCTTCACAGCCGGGCACGCACTGCGTATGCGCGAGTCGCGCTGCGCTCTCCTAGTCGCTGGGCAATCTTCTGGGAAATGTGGCATGTAGGGGGGCGAGGAGTGCTTAAAGCGGAGTTCCACTTTTGAGTAGAACTCTGCTTTAATAATAGCCACCTAGGAGCTCGGGCACAATCAAACAGATTGAGTTGAATTTATTTACCATTGAGTGAAGATTATTAAGAGGGTGTAATTGATTCAAATTAAAACCCCTTCTTGAGGGTGAATATAGATGTTAAGGCACATCTTGTGATGTGAAGGACAGAGGTTTCATCTCTATCTATTGTGAAAGAAGCATTTGTAGGATCATTGAATAGTTCCCCTTTCCCCAATATGCTCTCTTGTGTCTGTTGGAAGCACTGGGAAAACCAGTTTAGCTAGGAATGAGTGCTAAAGTAACCAGGGTGAATTAGGCCACTGCTGTGACCAGTTTTTTTTTATAGAGGAAGAAGCTGCCTTAACAGAGAGGTACTAAATGTTCAATAAAACGTGTTGCTAGAAGGCTGATGCTGAAATTTTGTCTCTCATTGATCATATATACAGTGGGTACGGAAAGTATTCAGACCCCCTTAAATTTTTCACTCTTTGTTATATTGCAGCCATTTGCTAAAATAATTTTTTTTTTAAATTAACAACTTTTATTGTCATAAAAGAAACAAATACATCCAATGCACTGTGTAGAGTATTCATACATGGTCATCGTACAGTAATTACATATATTTTCCATATTTCTTCTCTTTGAGATATCGTAATAAAGTGTCTATATGCCAGTTACAATAAATTGACTACTGCACTGAATCTTACATTTCTTATTTAGCTCCATCTATCTTCAACTCTGAAAATGCTCAGGTCACATACAAGTTTCCGATGCCTCTAGCCATCTATCCCAGATTTTATTCTATTTATTAGGGCAACCTCTATAGATATATATGCATTTTTTATATGGGAGCGTGGCATTAACCTCCCCTATCCACTCGGCAACTCCAGGTGGTGATGGCCTCATCCAATTTTTTGCAATGGTTTTCCGGGCCGAAAATAATGTTTCTTGCAAAAAGGTTTTGGTGTACTTGTCAAGGTCTGTGTCAGGGAACATACCCAACAGGCACGATTTTGGGTCTAGGGCAAGGGGTGACCCCATATTGTCGTGGAGGAACTGTACCACCTGTCTCCAGTACCCTTGAACGCATGGGCATGCCCAAATGAGATGGTAAAAGGTCCCCGTCTCTTGTGTGCAGAGAAGACACACTGCAGATCCCCCACCACTGAATTGCTAAAATCATTTAAGTTCATTTTTTCCCTCATTAATGTACACACAGCACCCCAAATTGAGAGAAAAACACAGATTTGTTGACATTTTTGCAGATTTATTAAAAAATAAAAACTGAAATATCACATGGTCCTAAGTATTTAGTAGAAGCACCCTTTTGATCTAATACAGCCATGAGTCTTTTTGGGAAAGATGCAACAAGTTTTTCACACCTGGATTTGGGGATCCTCTGCCATTCCTCCTTGCAGATCCTCTCCAGTCCAGGTTGGATGGTGAACTATGGTGGACAGACATTTTTAGGTCTCTCCAGAGATGCTCAATTGGGTTTGAGTCAGGGCTCTAGCTGGGCCATTATAGAACAGTTACGGAGTTGTTGTGAAGCCGCTCCTTCGTTATTTTAGCTGTGTGCTTAGGGTCATTGTCTTGGAAGGTAAACCTTCGACCCAGTCTAAGGTCCTGAGCACTCTGGAGAAGGTTTTCGTCCAGGATATCCCTGTACTTGGCCGCATTCATCTTTCCCTTGATTGCAACCAGTCGTCCTGTCCCTGCAACTGAAAAACACCCCCACAGCATGATGTTGCCACCACCATGCTTCACTGTTGGGACTGTGATGAGCATTGCCTGGTTTTCTCCACACATACCTCTTAGAATTAAGGCCAAAAAGTTCTATCTTGGTCTCATCAGACCAGAGAATCTTATTTCTCACCATCTTGGAGTCCTTCAGATGTTTTTCGCAAACTCCATGTGGGCTTTCATGTGTCTTGCACTGAGGAGAGGCTTCCGTCGGGCCACTCTGCCATAAAGCCCCGACTGGTGGAGGGCTGCAGTGATGGTTTACTTTGCTACAACTTTCTCCCATCTCCCGACTGCATCTCTGGAGCTCAGCCACAGTGATCTTTGGGTTCTTCTTTACCTCTCTCACCAAGGCTCTTCTCCCCCGATAGCTCAGTTTAGCCGGACGGCCAGCTCTAGGAAGGGTTCTGGTCGTCCCAAATGTCTTCCATTTAAGGATTATGGAGGCCACTGTGCTCTTAGGAACCTTAAGTGCAGCAGAATTTTTTTTGTAACCTTGACCAGATCTGTGCCTTGCCACAATTCTGTCTCTGAGCTCTTCAGGCAGTTCCTTTGACCTCATGATTCTCATTTGCTCTGACATGCACTGTGAGCTGTAAGGTCTTATATAGACAGGTGTGTGGCTTTCCTAATCAAGTCCAATCAGTATAATCAAACACAGCTGGACTCAAATGAAGGTGTAGAACCATCTTAAGGATGATCAGAAGAAATGGACAGCACCTGAGTTAAATATATGTGTCACAGCAAAGGGTCTGAATACTTAGGACCATGTGATATTTCAGTTTTTCTTTTTTAATAAATCTGCAAAAATGTCAACAATTCTGTGTTTTTCTGTCAATATGGGGTGCTGTGTGTACATTAATGAGGAAAAAAAAAATGAACTTAAATGATTTTAGCAAATGGCTGCAATATAACAAAGTGAAAAAATTAAGGGGGTCTGAATACTTTCCGTACCCACTGTATATAAAAAAACAAAACATATTCAAGACTTTTCCCAAAGAGGTGGCGAAAGCTAGGCTGTTGTCACTACACTGTGACCGTGTGTTCTTATTTGAGAGATCTTGTGATTATTGGTGTTTGCAATAGTCTTCCAAGAATTAAGTAAGACCCCTTTCACAACAAGGAGTTTTTCAGGCACTTTTGCACTAAAAATAGCGACTAAAAAGCGCCTGGAAAAACTTCCCCCAATACACCCCAGTGTGAAAGCCCAAGTGCGGGACGGTAAAAAAAAGTCCTGCAAGCCGCATCTTTACAGCATTGTGGGAGCGGTGTATTCATCGTTTCTATACCGCCCCTGCCCCATTGAAAACAATGGGGCAGTGCTCCCGAAGCGCCTGAACACCACTTTGTGAGCGCCGCAAACCGGCACTTTTAACCCCTGTTTAAGCCCTTGTGGGGGGGGTTAAAAGCGCACCGCCGCTGCCCGAATAGCGGCGCCAAATTAGCGGTGTTTTACCGTTAACATTCGGGTGGCCGCGGTGTGAAAGGAGCCTAAATGTGGTCCTCAGGAGACATAATCTAGCTCCTTGAAAATTGTTTCCATTCAGTTTTGCCCACTGTTTTCATTGAGTTTGACATGCCTGAACTAGGGAATTCAGGAGAAAACTACCCAGTTGGGACACGGATAGCAATACAAATCTGAAAGACGTTATAAAGCTTCCTCCACTGTCCCTAAACAAAAACCTATTGGCTTGAGTTTGGCTTTTAAAAAAAAAAAGTAAAATCTGAAGGTATTTTCATGCTTTTTTACTGACCACAAATGGACATCGCCTTCTTGGTGTCTGCCCCTGTTTTGTCAAATGAAAAGTTCATTCGGGGAATTTGCCCCAACCTCAGTGCAAATGATTCCCTAGACTTCGTATATCACGAGTATATACGCTATATTACCAGAAGTATTGGGACACCTGCCTTTACATGCATATGAACTTTAATGGCATCCCAGTCTTAGTCCATATGGTTTAATATTGAGTTGGTCCACCCTTTGCAGCTATAACTGCTTCAACGCTTCTGGGAAGGCTGTCCACACGGTTTAGGAGTGTGTCTATGGGATTGTTTGACCATTCTTCCAGAAGCGCATTTGTGAAGTCAGGAACTGATGTGGACGAGAAGGCCTGGCTTGCAGTCTCCCCTCTCATTCATCCCAAAGGTGTTCTATTGGGTTGAGGTCAGGATTCTGTGCAGGCCAGTCAATTTCCTCCACCCCAAACTCGCTCATCCATGTCTTTATGGACCTTGCTTTGTGCACTGGTGTGAAGTCATGTTGGTACAGGAAGGGGCTATCCCCAAACTGTTCCCACAAAGTCGGGAGCATGAAATTATCCAAAATGCCTTGGTATGCTGACGCCTTAAGAGTTCCCTTCCCTGGAACTAAGGGACCAGCCCCAACCCCTGAATAACAACTCCATACAATAGTCCCCCCTTCACCAAATGATTTGGACCAGTGCACAAAGCAAGGTCCATAAAGACATGGATGAGCGAGTCCTGACATCAACCTGATAGAAGACCTTTGGGGTGAATTAGTGGAGACTGCGAGCCAGGTCTTCTCATCCATATCAGTGCCTCACCTCACAAATGTGCTTTTGGAAAAATGGTCAGACATTCCCATAGACACGCTCCTAAACCTTGTGGACAGCCTTCCCAGAAGAGTTAAAGCTGTTCTAGCTGCAAAGGGTGAACCAACTCAATATTGAACCCTATGGACTAAGACTGGGATGTCATTAAAGTTCATGTGCATGTAAAGGCAGGCATCCCAATACTTTTGGTAATATAGTGTATGTCAGTTGAGGTTTGTGCTATAATTCTTTTGTGATAATGTCAAATGCACTTGCACCATCCTTAGTACTGTCCTTGTATGGACTGTAGGGACAGATTTAGCAGGGGGGGGGGGGGCAGTTTCACAAAATATTTTCTTTTTAAAGGTACTTTAAACTTTCCTACCTGCACTGTTTGATAAGATGTGCATTGATCATGTAGTGTTATGGTGTCATTTATTGCCCTGTGTGCACAGTCTATGGTAGAGTAAATCCTCACATTCCAGTGTCAGAATTTTCTGTCTGTTCGAAACATAAGGCATGCCGCATGGCACTGCACATGTTAATGCATGATTTCTGTCTCTAGTGCGAGAACTGACACTTTCTGCGAGGAAACTTCATATCCCACAATCCCTAGGTCTCTCAATCTAATACTCTTCAGATGAGAGCTATTAACAGAGCCTACCATGTTGGAAGAGATGCGTTTATTTAATCTCTTTAGCACTCACACATTTGTGATGTAACAGACAAATGACTAGGCATGCACTTGATAGTATGTGACCCAGAACAAGAAGTTGTTAGTCCCCCTGGTGAATAGGGATAAGTTAGGTTGAGTAATGCATGAACAAGGGAGAATCTACAAACTGCAGCCGTAACATGTGAGCCCATCATTACAAGGTAAGGCAAACGGCACAGGGAATATAACTGAATACCTAGTTAAAACAACAAAAGCATTTGAAAGTGTACAGTACAATTAAACTATTTTACCGTTTCCCAATTACAGTTCATGTTTCTAACCAGATATGAAAGCTGCTTTAAAATTTCTTATTTCATTGACAACTTTGTGTCAGAATACAATAGAGCAGTGGGAGAGATCTCTGCATCCACATTGTTTGTGTTCAACTCATTGAAACAGTGGTTGTGCTATATCCAGGTGGACGGGACAAGCGCGTTCTGGGAGGACATACCTGTACGTTCTCCCACAAAGTGCACTTGTGTGCAGCCTCGCCATCTGTGACCGCTTCTTCTAATCACCAATCAGAATGAGGATATTTGCCAGCACACCACGGATCATAAAAAACACACATAAAAATCCCCACGCTTGAATATAGGCAATACAAAATAGCAGCTAGCATAAATCTCCTGGCATAAAGATAAAAACATATAAAACACAAATGCAGCGCTATAAAAACATTAAAATAAATATTTCCAGCGGAGAAACAGAATAAAGGCCCAATATTCAGGGTGCACAGTCCCAGGGCATGATTCCAAACTAATGCTTCATAGTGTAACTCCACACAAGAAAATGTGCCCGATGAAATCCATCACCAAGGACTCAGGAGAAGTGGGGGGTGGGGGAGAGTTGACACTGACTCTTACTAGAATCCGTGGACCACTTAATTAAAAGTGGTCAAACAGACTTTTGGTAATAAATCCTGTTGGGAGTCCACAACCAGCAAGATAGAAGAGACTGGATATAGTATTAATGGACACCTCCTCACCCGATCTCTGTACATCAAGACACCATGCGAATGGTAAAAAAGAACCTCATTGCGCGGTATCACTGGTAAGTAAATTTATTGTAATAAAATTACAGCCAGCATACTCACAATGGTAGAAAAAGTCCACGCATAAAATCAGTGTAAAAACATCAGCGTTTCCATCCAGTAAGATGGCTGACTGTCATGCTAAGGCAAGGTCACATGATCCGACGACTCCTATTGAGTTTTGTTGTGAATAGACGTCATCAGGGGCGTGGTCACGTATTAGGAGGTCACCTCAAACGATTTTTTATTGAATCATGATCACATCACAAAATAGGTAGTGCTTCAGGGGTGCAAGATGTGGAAGCCAATCACAAGTAATACTCCATATTTCCATCGCACACCTTCCTGGATAAAGCTCTAAAAGTTTTGGGTGCTGCAGCAACCACCAGCTGGAGACTGGATCGGAAAGCCAGAATGAGGATATTTGCCAGCACATCACGCAAATATCCTCATATCCACCAGTCAGTGTGCCTAGTCACACCACTCCCCACTCAGTGTCCCTGATCACCTCCACACCAGTCATATTGTCCCTGATCACCGCCACACCAGCTTTCTCTCTGACGAGTTGACTCTGCACAAGCACTCCATTCACTTGAATGAGTCACGTTTGGCGGGCGTGCAGGGAGTATAATTCCTGCCAGAGCTGCGAAGCAAAGTATCGCAAGTGGGGCATCTGTATAATCCACCCACTGCCTCTGCAGCTAAAGGAGGTAGCAGTTTAGGGGTGGTAAAACCATGGCTCAACCGCAAGGTTTTACCACCCCTCCAAGCTCACGTGTGAATGAGCCCGAGTAGTGCAGTCAGTAACAGTTCTCCGATCACCACCACACTAGACCAGTGTAACTAGAATAAGTGTTCCTGGTTGCCACCACACCAGAACAGTGCAGCAAGCAACAGTTTTCAAGATCACTGCCACACTACTACCAGTGTCACCAGCATGCCAGCAACAGTGTTCCTTATCACCGCCACCCCAGGTATAGTGTCACCACACCAGTGTAAACCAGCAATGGTGTCCCAGATTGTCACCACACTAATCCCAGTGTCACTAGACATGTGTAAATCAGCAGCAGTGTTCCTGATTGCTTTCACACTAGTCCACAGTGTTACCAGACCAGTGTAAGCCTGCAACAGTGATCCTGATTGCCACTACAGATTTTCCATTGTCACCGGACTAGTGCAGCCAGCAACAGTGTTCCTGGTCACTGCACAATAGCGCAGTGCTGCACCAATCCCAGCCACCCCCTGCGGACAACTGCACTCCTGGAACAATAGGAGCACTTTTTTGTTCTTCCTTTCTTCAGCCTCTTGTCCTTCTGGCCACTGAAAATGGCATTCCTGGGAGCACCCACATACCAGTAGCCTAGACATGGGGCCCTTTTACACGGGCATTCTGATCAGGTCCGCCTGTCAGTTTTCCAGGCGGACCTGATCATCAGCCCTATGGAACGGCGGATGTCAGCGGTGACATGTCCGCTGACACCTGCCGATATCCGATCCGATCCTGTCTGTGAAATCCAGATGGATGGAAACCCTATTTTCCATTCGACTGGAGAATCAGATCGGATAGGATCAGATGAAAACGGACAAGCGGTCCATTTTCATCTGATCTCCATAGAAGAGAGCCGGGTCTGACAGGTCTGTCTCTGCGTTGTGTTGTGCTCAGAATTCGGGGTTCAGGAATGCATTGTGCTCAGAATACAGGGATCAGGAATGCGTTGTGATCAGAATGCAGGGTTCATGAATTTGTTGTGCTCAGAATGCAGGGTTTGGGGGGGGGGGGGGGGGTG
>BLSH010322878.1:873018-884945 GCA_018402905.1 Glandirana rugosa | reverse complement strand
GTGGAGACCTTTGTGTCCAGAACAAAGAATCCATTGGCAGTGGCCACGGACGCTCTGGTGGCCCCCTGGGGCCGTTACCGACTTCTGTATGCCTTCCCTCCGATAAAACTGTTACCGCGCCTGATCCGCAGGATAGTGGAGGAGGGAATACCAATAATCCTGGTGGCTCCGGATTGGCCTCCGCCGATTTGGTGCAAATGGTGATTTATCACCGCACCTGGAAGGCTTATATAGCTTGGTGCGAGGCGGAGGGTCATAACCCTCGCTCTTATGTGGTATCCAGGGTCCTAACTTTTTTGCAGCAGGACCTGAACAAAAAACTGGCTTTGAGTACTCTTAAGGGCCAGATTTCGGCTCTGGCAGATCTTTTCCAGAGACCCTTGGCTTCGCACTTGTTGATTCGTACCTTTGTTCAAGGTGTACGACATGTGGCGCCTCGGGTGAAGGTTCCGTTGGCTCCTTGGGATCTGAATTTGGTGCTTTCTGTACTTCAGAAACCGCCTTATGAGAAAATCAGGGCGATTTCCTTACAACTGCTCTCGCAGAAGGTGGCTTTCTTAGTAGCCATCACCTCCGCCAGACTGGTATCTGAATTAGCAGCACTCTCGTGAAAGTCTCCCTACTTAGTCCTGCATAAGGATAAGGTGGTCTTGCGACCCTTATCTTCCTTTCTTCCGAAAGTGGTTTCTTCCTTTCACATTAATGAAGATATTGTTCTTCCTTCATTGTGCCCTCCTCCATCGCACCCAAAAGAAATCGAGTTGCATGCCTTGGATGTAGTGAGGGCCTTAAGGGTGTATTTGTCTGCTACAGCTTCTTTTCGAAAAGCTGATGTTTGTGCTGCCTGAGGGTCCGCGCAAAGGTTTGGCGGCCTCGTCGGCTAAGATCTCTCGTTGGATCAGACAGACCATGACCCATGCATATTCTGTTCGGAGCAAGGTTCCCCCTTTTCCGGTCACGGCTCATTCTACCGGGGCTGTTAGCACTTCCTGGGCTTTTAGACACCAGGCCTCGGTGTCACAGGTGTGCAAGGCGGCCACTTGGGCCTCGGTTCACACTTTCACTAAGTTTTATAAAGTTGATGTGTTGGCATCTTCGGATGCTGCTTTTGGCCGCAAAGTTTTGCAGGCGGCAGTGTAGGCGCGTCTGGCGCCTCCTTAGAGGTTCTGTTGGGTACTGTTGTTAGCGTTTGCCCACCCCTCTTTTTGACACAGCTTGGGGACATCCCCACACGTAATGGAGAGCTGCGTCTGTCAGTGAACGATAGGAGAAAAAGGGATTTTATTAAAACTTACCGTAAAATCCTTTTCTCCGAGTTCACTGACAGACGCAGCACCCACCCCTCTGTGCTCTGTTCTTGTACGGCTTGTGTACGAACTGGTGAGCTATTCTATGGAGGGGGTTTATGTGGGAAGAGAGGATGGCCCCATGGGAGGGGCCAGCTGTTTCTTTTCTCTGCCTACTTAACTCCTAGTGAGACCAGCATAAACCCCACAGGTAATGGAGAGCTGCGTCTGTCAGTGAACTCGGAGAAAAGGATTTTACGGTAAGTTTTAATAAAATCACTTTTTTTGAAGCATGTGGCATGGCACTGCATAGGTTAATGTATGACCTCTGTAGTCTAAAAATCGACATTTCCTGAGAAGAATCTACATCTCCCACAATCCCTGAGTTTCTTAGTGTAGTGCTGCTGCAAGTCTGCAAGTGAAAGCAAGTGATTTGTAAAGGTCCACCTTTTAAAAAAACAAACAAAAAAAAAACATGTCATACTTACCTCCTCTGTGCAAGGGTTTTGCACAGAGTGGCCCAGATTTTCCTCTTCTGGGGTCCACTAGTGGTGCACCTGGCTCCCCTTTGCATTAAGTACCCCGTCAGGGAAGCGCTTTCCCTGGAGTCACCCGTGTGGGCGCACTCCAGAGTCCTGCTGCTGCGTCCATTGACACAGACAGCAGGACTCAGCCCCGCCCCCTGGCTCTCACGTCATTGGATTTGATTGACAGCAGCGGGAGCCAATGGCTGCTCTGCTATCGATCTATCTAATGAGGACCCGAGACATCGGCTGGAGCGGGCGGGCCATAAATCGATTCCCATAGTTTGTAGACGGGCAAACCAATCAAACGCTTTTTGTGATTTTATTTACCAAAAATATGTAGAAGAATACATTTTGACCTATACTGAATGCATTTTTTTTTTTTGTGTTTTTGTATATTTTTTCGGGTATGTATTATAGTAGAAAGTAAAAAATATTTTTTTTTTTTTCAAAACTGTCGCTCTTTATTTATAACGCAAAAACTGCAGAGGGGATCAAATACCACCAAAAGTAAGCTCTATTTGTGGGGAAAAAAAGGACGTAAATTTTGTTTGGGTACAATGTCTTATGACTGCGCAATTGCCAGTTCAAGCGACGCAGTGCCGAATCGCAAAAAGTGCTGTGGTCAAGAAGGGGGTAAATCCTTCTGGGGCTGAAGTGGTTAACTGGCAATTGCGCAGCCATGCAACACTGTACCCAACTTAATTTTTATATCACTTTTTTTTTTCCACACAAATACAGCTTTTTTTTTTTTTTTTGGGGTATATTTATTTAATTTTTTGCATAATGTACAATAAAATATCCATCTTTGTCATCCATCTTGAGTTGTCATTTCAAATAGCTTACATATATGTCACATGTCAGACCAATAACAGCGAAAGATATCAACAGTATTCCATGTAAGTATTAAGGCATAATGTAAAGAAAGCTGTCATGTCATATGATGGTAGTATTTAAAGATACAGGCACTGATGTTACAGATCCATTATATATTCCACGTTTTACTATGACAGTATAGTCCTACTCCAAAAGCCTTTGTTCAAATACTAAACATCTATATCTCCTGAAACCGCTGCTACCCAACCAGACCATCGTTTATCAAACTTTTTGGGACACCCTCTAGCAGTGTATGTTACTTTGAATAATGGTAGTGCTTTGTTGATCAAGTCAACCCAGTATTGGAGAGAGGGAGGAACAGGATTCTTCCATTTGAGACCGCTTTCTTTTTTGGTGGCATTTGATCACCACTGCTGCATGTCTTTGGTAAAAAAAAAAAAAAAATCCCAATAGGCGTATATTAATTGGTATGCATGAAAATTATAGCGTCTACAAACTTTGAGATATATATATATATATATATATATATATATATATTGGAGTGTTTTTTTTTTTTTTTTGTGTTTTTTTTTTTTTTTTTTTTTAAACTAGTAATGGCCGTGATCAGCAACTTATACTGGGACTGTGATAGTATGGCAGGCAATCTGAGACTGACATTTCCAGTGACACTAATACAGTGATCAACGATAATGCTATACACTGTCACTGTACTAATGACACTGGCTGGAAAGGGGTTAACGTCTAGGGGCAAGCAAAGGGTTAACTGCGTCCATGTCAATGTTTACTGTGTGTATTATGTGCTGCTTTTACTAAGCAATATGCCTGTTTTACTCCCTGCTCCTCTTTCACCGCTGTAAGCAGCGGTGTCGGCTGCCCACAGAGGAGATGGAGGACCATCCATTCCCCAATCTCCTGTGTGATGAATGAAACTGGAAGCGACAAGGATTTCATCACTTCTGGTTTCAGAGCTGTCTATTTCTGGCCATTACAGCCAGGGAAGGAGCTTATCAAACAGCTGTCTTGGAGGGCAGGGGAGATTTCATAAAGAGCATCTGTCACTGGCCCCCTGTGACTGTGCTTTATAAAAATAATGCAGTATATACCTTGTTTACAGAGCACTGATCGGCGCTCATGTGACCCGCCGCCTCTTTCCTCTCGGCCCGACAGATTCAGCGGGCGAAGAGAGGCAGAGGGTCAATGAGTGCCGATCAGCGCTTTATAAACAAGGTATATACTGCATTATTTTTAAAAAGCACAGTCAAAGGGTGACATTACATACATAACCAGAGAAGATAGTGTGGAAAATTAACAGTAATTAGAGCAGCCAGAGTGGAGCGGGCGGGCACGGAGCTGACAGGGAGTGAGTGGGGAGAGCACAGAGGATGACAGAGGACACAGCGGATGACGAAGGCACATATCTGACCACGGTGTCAGGGCTCAGCAGCTGTGTTACACCGTGATCAATTTACATAGGGGAGGGCAGAAACTGGAAGGATTAGCCACGTATTTCAGGGGATACAGGGGGCCAAATTACACAACAAAAGCACTGTGCTCTATAACATGCTTTAAAGGAACAGGTTCTTTATTTTTTTTTGTTTCTAGGTTAAACGCTTTAAGTGCCTGTCCACACTAGAATGCCGTGTGGGAAACCCCTCATTCTGTGCCGGTTTCCCGCACTGCATTCCGATCGCACTGCCCTTGCAACTGGCAGTAAATGTCAGTGCAATCTTATGGACACCCCAAACACAGATGGCAAATGCAGTGCGTTACCTGCACCGTATCACGTGGTACAAAAGATTCATGCGATCTGGTTGCAGTGTGTATTACAAAGGTAATGCATGCACTACTTTTGGTGCGTTGGGATTCAGCCCACTCTAAATGAATAGGGATGAAATTGCACCGCACAGAACTGCATGCATGTGATTCGCACAGTTCCTATTGTGAATGGGCTATGATAGCAGTATGGGAGCTGGGTATGCTAATTTTGTTTTTCAAGGTGCAAGATTTTTTTTTTTTCCTTCCTTGTTGAGTCTTGTTGTTTTTGGGTTGTTTCGAAACCACAGCGTTATAGACAGAAATGTTGTACAGCTTTGGCCCCCGTTCTCTGTCGCTCCTCAGTAGTTTCTTGAAAAGTTCACATTCCATGCTTCCCAAAATCCGGAGCTTAGCCTGACCTGTTGGTAGACCTAAGCAATGTCACATGAGTGGGTGTGCATTGCCCTAAGCAAATACTGACTTTAAAATGTTAAAATAGGACTTTTGGGGGCTCCCTGCAGCATGGTGGAGATTCTGGAAGTCAAGCAACATTTTTGGGGTAGGAGCAGACCCCCTATGGTGCCTGATGTACAGTCTCTGTTACTTTTGCTGTCTGACATTTAGTACAGATTTACTTTAATTGACAGTACAATTGCTGTACAGTTCAAACTGTTATAGTCATTCTAGAAGTCTAGTACTTGTGCCACTTGCTATTGATTTAAAGCAATACTCCAATACAAAATGTAATCTGTTTCAAGCATTCACACAGCCATCAAGCATAATGCCCCTTAATTGCTTATGTTTTTCCTATGATCGGCAGCTCCATCTAATGGCCATAATGGGGTATTTTCCTAATGGAGGTATTTCAGGAAAATACTATAGATGCTAGGTAGAGCTGATGGACATAAGAAATAAACCTATTAGGCAAATTATGGAAATTATTTGTGATAACTATGCAGATGTTTGAGGCATTTGCACAGCAATTTTATTTCTAAATAATTCCCTTATAGGCCCCTTTCACACGGATGTTACATTTAGGTCTGCCTGTCAGTTTTTTCAGGCGGACCTGAACGGACACTCCATACAGCCCTATGGAGCAATGGGTGTCAGTAGAGACATGTCCGCTGACACCCATCGCTCTACGATCCGCTCCAGACCCGTAAAGTCTGACGGAGGAAAACACCATTTTTCCATCCGTCATCAGATGGGATGACAACAGACAGACGGATCCGTTGTCATCCAATTTCCCATAAGGGAGAGGCTCTGGCAGATCCATCACTGCACAGAGAGCGGAGACGGATCCGTCATCTGTCGGCTCAGAGGCGATCAGTGGAGTGATCCCCGCTGAGCAAAATGTAGCCTGCTTAGGAGACGGCCGTGTGAAAGAGGCCTTAGATTTTATATATGAGCGCTTTATATCATAAAATTAATTAGGCAGAAATGTGTGTATATCACATAGCAGTCTGTTTGCTTTCATCTACTAACCTGAAATGAGAAACTTTCCTTCATTTTTCAGTTTTTTTTTTTTTTTTTGCTCAATGGAGTCATTTTAGTTATGAGTAAATGCTAGGTCCAAGCTGGGTTCTTATCGCTGGGAACTCTTAAAGGCTAAGTTCTCGTTTGGGAAAAAGTAATAAATGCACATATTTTTCCAGGGAAAAAAAATTACAATTATTTTTTCCCTCAGAAGTCTGCAACGCATTGCACCCGTGATCAGTGGTGCAATGTGAGGACCCTGTACACAAGCCCTGCAGCTTTCAGTCCGTGAATGAACTCTGAGAGTGCTCATCAGTGCCCTTGCAGCCGAATGAGACTGTTGGCTGCAACGGACGACGGTACTTGTAGTTCTCTTATTCACAGATTGCTGTGAATGAATGACGCGGCCACGTGGGTGGAGCCCTGCACAGCCACGCTATTTTCAAAATGTCACAGCAGGTGGGGGGGGGGGACCAGGGGGGCAGGGGCAGGTCTGGCGCATGTTACATTTACATGCACATTACACCTAAATTATGGGTGTAACATGTAACATGCTCTGGAAGGTGGACTCATCCTTTTAACTGTGATTAATCAAGCTATTTTGCATTTATGGCACAAGCCCTTCACTGAAAACTGATGACTCAGATATTATCTGAAAACAAACAATGATCACAAATTAGGTTGATGGCCATTCAAAGGTTTCTTTTCAATAGCAAAATAATACACACTCCAAGCACAATATATTCCAGCTCAGGATCTCTTGAATGCCTACAGACCTCATAGTCCTCTTTTTGTCTATATGTCACTTTGGCAGACGATATTCATCATCTGGGTGCAGTCCTTTTCAGGTCTGACAGTGGCTGAGCTTCTTTAAGTGGTCTATACAGGTAAGGCCTCATACACACGGACGTATCTAAAAAAATAAACAAAACGTCGGGTCCGACGTCAAGGAAAAAAAGTAGACGTTTTTCGGCGTTATGCATTGGCGTTTTTGAGCGTTAGTGAGCGTCGGCGTCAATAGGCGTTTTTTAAAAAAAAATCATCCCTCTGCTATTTTTCAACCTAAAAACGTCGGCGTCAAAAAACGCCGGTACAATATTAGGTGGCGTTTGTTGGCGTTAGTTGGCGTTTGTTGGCGTTTTGTGGCGTCGGCGTCAAAAAACGTCAAAACGTTACAGCCTCAGAACGCGATGGCCATGGGTTCTACTTTCTGCTCACTAACGCCGACGCCACCTACAGCTCAAAAACGCCGACGTTTTTATGGGGCCATTGACTAACATGGAGAGCTGCAAAAAGCGCCAGAAAACGCCGGCGTCAAAAAACGTCCGTGTGTATGAGGCCTAATAGGGGTTGATTTACTAAAGCTTGAAAGTGCAAAATTTGGTGCAGTTCCACACAGAAACCAATCAGCTTCAAGGTTTTAGGGTCCTTTCACACACACGGACCGTTCATCAGTTCATCCGTTTTTCATCCATTTTTTCATCCGTTTTTTTTTCATCTGTTTTTTCATCCGTGGTCATCAGTTTTTCATGAGTTTTTTTTTACATCCACTACCAGTGCAAAAATGGATGAAAAACTGACCGTTCGTCAGTTTACAGCCGTTTTTCGTCCGATCCGTTTTTTTTGATGGATGAAAAATAGGACTTTCATCCGTTCAAAAAAACGGATGCTGACGGAAGCGGATGAAAACGGATGCAAATGAATGATCATCAGTTGTCATCCGTTTTTCCATAGAGATGAATTGATGTCCGTTTTTCATCCATCAACGGATGGATGAAAAACCGACAAATGGTCCGTGTGTGTGAAAGGGGCCTTATTGTCAAAGCTTGATTGAACAAGCTGAGGTTAGAAGCTGATTGGCTAGCATGCACAGCTGCACCGGTTTTTGCATTCTCCAGCTTTAGTAAATCAACCCCATAGTGTCTACTTGGGGATGTGCTAGAATCACATTTCATAAAAGCTACATACCCTTTTTCATTTCCAAGAAAACAAAAGTATAATGTTATGGTTTAAATGTACTACAAGGTATGCACAAATTTTCAGGATAAGCTCATGAGTTACTAATCAGCCTACTGTATGTCCTTGAGTAAACCAGGAACTTTGGTTAACGACTAAAAGAATAAAGTTTTTGGTACAAAAGACAGAGCAATTGAATGAGAAGAGCAAAGCACTGTGAGAGTTTTGTGCATTATGCAGGATGTGGATGCTGCCTGGGCTGATTTGTGCATCCCCTGTAGCAGTCCCTACTGGTTTAGGTGAACTGAATATGATGTAAAATGTTTATATATTTTCTGTTTCACATGTTCATTGGAAACCAGCTATTTAAAATGCATGTATTGAATTCCTTGTTGGTTATGTTGATCATTGGAAAACCTCTCTCTTTAGCTGTTTTGAACCTGTTATTGCATGTACCGTTCTCAGTAAAGTAATAATCTGTAAAGCCCTTGCGTACCTTTTAACCTGTACAGTCCACTGTTTAATGATTTGTGACATTAGCAAGTATTTAACCTTCTCTTTTTCTGCATCTAGGTTGCAATCTACAAGTCTGTGCCAACAAGACTGCTTTCTCGGGCATGGGGACGCCTGAATCAGGTGGAACTACCAACATGGCTGCGGAAGCCTGTATACAGTCTATATATCTGGACTTTTGGTGTGAACATGAAGGAGGCTGCAGTGGAAGATCTGCACCAGTACCGAAATCTCAGTGAATTCTTCCGAAGGAAGCTGAAACCTCAGGCAAGGCCTGTATGCGACTCCCATAGTGTGGTACGTACAGGACGTCTTGAATAGCCATCGATGCACAATAATAAAGGGTACATAAGGAGTAGGCTAAGAAGGTTTAGGGTGGAAGTAATATTATCCTAAGTCCTATAATCTTTGTAATTCTAGGTAGGAAACCTAATTCAGATGAGATGGATATCTACACTATGACCAAAAGTATTGGAACACCTGCCTTTACACGCATTTGAACTTTAAAGGCATCCCAGTCTTAGTCTGTAGGATTCAATATTGTGTCGGCCCATCCTTTGCAGCTATAACAGCTTCAACTCTTCTGGGAAGGGTGTCCACAAGGTTTAGGAGTGTAAAACAACTAAAATAATAAATAAATTGTAAAAAATAAAATTTAGAAAAAAGATAAAATAAATATTAAAAACTACTGACACAGCCCACGCCTCATCAGTGCCACCTATCAATGCCCATCAGTGCGGCATATTAGTGCCACTGTCACATGACATTAAAAAAAAGTGTCAGTATCGGCGACTACTTTGGGGAAAAAAGTATCGGTACTTGTACTCGGTCTTAAGAAAGTGGTATCGGGACAACCCTACTTCAATGGGGTTTTATTGGCCTGGGCTCACTAAGGAAGTGGAAATGTAGGGTCTTGGAACAAGAGCGGGCGGGGGGAGGGTGTATGTGACGGGAAGCCAGGAAAATCTATGGGTTGTGTCCAGGATGGGAGATATATTTGTGCCAGGTTTATGCTGTACACTGATTGCTTTTGTGTTTATGCTGTGTAGTGAGCCTGTTTGGGCTTAATGAGGGTTAACAAGCTCAGGTGTAACAGATAAAGCACTCAGGGCTCTATAAAACTCCCAAGTTGCTTCAACAAGGGGCTCCACCCTGGAACCAGATCTTTGTGTACGGCAGACTGGGCAGCAGCAATACCTCTGAATGGTGAAATTAAGTCTGGGTGACTAAAAGCTCTGTTTATTCCTCTGTGACTGCCAAGTGTCTGGGCAGCAGTAGACTGTGGCAGAACAAGTAGTCAGGTTCCTGTGTCTTTTGTAGTTAGACACCCAAAGTGGCAAGGGTTTATTTTCTGTTTTGTTTTATTTTACCTGTTTTGATGCCTGCACTTTGTAACCACAGACATGTAAATAAACCACAGTGTTTGCTTTCACAAAGATCCTGCTGTCTGTCCGTGCCTACTTCACTGCGCTGTGACCCATCCAGGGGGTCCTGCACACCCCGCTACTGAGCTAATCCCTTACACATGGTGGAGGTTTGTGGGGCAGGTGAAATAAGGCCAGCATGGAGGAGATACTGGTGGCTCTGGCAAATGCAAATCAACAGCAGGCAAATGCAGGTTTGCAACAGAGCCTTGCAACCCAACAAAAGACTCACCAACAGAGCCTTGCAGCTCACCAAAAGAGCGTAGCAGCCCAGCAACAAGCCCTTGAACAGGTGGAGGCCCACCATAAGGAATTGCTGACACAGCAGGAACACAGACATTAGCAGCAAATTGAGGCCATTGTGAAACCGCTTCAGCAGAGGCAGTGGACCAAGGCTGGGAGTCATGCCGGTTTGACCACGTTTGAAAGGACAGCTGAAAAAGAGAACTGGCCTAAAGAACAATGGGCTGGACTAGTGGCCCCCCTACTATCTGGAGAATCCCAAAAAGCTTCTTTTGACTTGGAGCCGGCGGATGCAAAAAATTATGATCGTTTGAAAATAGAAATATTGGCACGACTGAGTGTAACCCTGGCTGTCCGTGCTCAGTGTGTCCACAATTAGATCGGCTGAGAAAGCCACCCCTGTCACAAATGTATGACCTTATCCACTAGACCAGGAAATGGCTGCCACCAGAAACTCTGTCCGGTCCAATTGTGGAGCGGGAGGTCATGTGCACATTTCTAAGGTCTCTCCCTACCACCTTGCAGAAATGGATGAGCCATGGAGATCCGGAAACAGCAGACAAACTTGTAGACCTTGTGGAAAGGTACCGAACGACTGAGAATCTGAGGTCTTTCCTCAGAGACTCACAGGCTTTCCACACCAAGACCAGACCATCCCCAGCTACAGGTAGGACTGCACCAAGGGATGGGGATAGAGAGACTGAAAAAGCGGGAACTAAAGGTATTTTTGGGACTGCTTCTAATGTCTGGTGAGAGCGACCTGGAAGGCCAATTCCACAGAAAGTAACTAGAAAGTTTCATTTGTTACCGTTGCCAGGAAGAGGGACATGTATGGGCAGTTTGCCCAGCTATTGATGAACTAATGCATTGTGACTTTCTTACAGAGAGACGTCAGTCCCTATTTGCAACTACATGAACTGCAGTAAAGGGAAATGAGAAACCTTTATGCAAAATGCGTTTTAGGTGGTAAAAATGTTGCTGTATTGTTGGATTTGGGTAGCCTGGTTACCTTGGTAAAAACAGAACTGGTGGTGGGAAAAACCTCTCTCTCTAGGAAAATGGCAGTCATTTGTGTACATGGGGACACTCGAGAGTATCCGTTGACTACGGTATCCTTTTAAACCTCCCTCGGTAACTTGTGTCACCAGGTGAGTTTGGTTCCCCAATTGCCACATGATGCCATTGTGGGAAGGGATTTCCCCAAATTCTGGGAGCCCCTGCATTGCCCAGATTCACCATTAAGTGGTTCTTCAGAGCCTGAAGGTTCTACCTTGGAATCCTCTAAGTGTGAGAATTCTCCTGAGTTTCCCTTGTCAGTATTGGCAGAGGAAACAGGGCCTAGGGAAGAGCCTGCAACCTCAGAAGAGGAACAGCGACCTCTAGTGTTTGATGATCTAGAGGTACACAGAGAGAGAGTTTTGCTACTGAACAATTGAAGGACCCCAAATTACTAAGGGCCTGGGAGCATGTAGTGAAAATAGATGGGGAATTAGTTAACCCTGACGAGAGGATTGCCTTCCCTCATTTCATCATGGAAAGGGACCTGTTATACTGGGTGTCACAGAGGGTAGAGGAAACCATTGAGCAACTGGTGGTGTCCAAACCTTACCACAAGTTGGTCTTAGAACTGGCCTATGGGCACATTCTTGGGGGACATTGGGTGATTCTTTCCCGAGTCTTTTCGTCTCCTAAGTAGTACTAGTATCGGCATTGTGCCAATACCAAGCATTTGCAGGTGTACCTGTACTCCTGCAAATGCTCCCGATGCCTGGTCTGATACCTGGACACTCAGGGGTGATTGGTGCGGTGGTGGGGGGGAGATACAATCACTGATCTCCCTGTGTGGCTTTCAATAAAGCAGGTTTCATTTGCTTTATTGAAAGCCGCACAAGGAGATCAGTGATTGTTAGGAG
>BLSH010322878.1:857544-872113 GCA_018402905.1 Glandirana rugosa | reverse complement strand
AAAAAAAAAAAAGAAAAAAGCATTGTAAATAAAATAATAATAAATACATTGTAAATTCTAAAATTTAGAAAAAAGATAAAATAAATATTAAAAACTACTGACACAGTCCACGCCTCATCAGTGCCACCTATCAATGCCCATCAGTGCGGCATTAGTGCCACTGTCTGTCACATGACATTAAAAAAAAAAGTAGCAACAAAAGTGAGTGCACCCCTAATTGAAAATGTCCAAATTGGGCGCAATGAGCCATTTTCCCTCCCCAGTGTCATGTGACTCGTTCGTGTTACAAGGCCTTAGGTGTGAATGGGGAGCAGGTGTGTTAAGTTTGTTGTTATCGCTCTCACTCTCTTACTGGTGACTGGAAGTTCAACATGGCAATTCATGACAAAGAACTGTCTGAGGATCTGAAAAAAAAAAGAATTGTTGCTCTACATAAAGATGGCCTTGGCTATAAGAAGATTGCCAAGACCCTGAAACTGAGCTGCAGCATGGTGGCCAAGACCATACAGCAGTTCAACAGGACAGGTTCCACTCAGAACAGGCCTCGCCATGGTTGACCAAAGAAGGTGAGTGCACGTGCTCAGCATCATAGCCAGAGGTTGTCTTTAGGAGATAGATGTACGAGTGCTGCCAGCATTGCTGCAGAGGTTGAAGGGGTGGGGGGGGGGGGGTCAGCCTGTCAGTGCTCAGACCATACACCACACACTGCATTAAATTGGTCTGCATTGCTGTCGTCCGTTATGCACAAAGCCCACAAGCAGTTTGCTGAAGACAAGCAGACTAAGGACATGGATTACTTTTGAAACCATGTCCTGTGGTCTGATGAGACCAAGATAAACTTATTTGGTTCAGATGGTGTCAAGCGTGTGTGGCGGCAAACAGATGAGTACAAAGACAAGTGTGTCTTGCCTACATTCAAGTATGGTGGTGAGAGTGTCAAGGTCTGGGGCTGCATGAATGCTGCTGGCATTGGGGCGCTACAGTTCATTGAGGGAACCATGAATGCCAACATGTACTGTGACATACTGAAGCAGAGCATGATCCCCTCCCTTCAGAGACTGGGCCGCAGTGCAGTATTCCAACATAATGACCCAGAACACACCTCCAAGACAACCACTGCCTTGCTAAAGAAGCTGAGGGTAAAGGTGATGGACTGGCCAAGCATGCCTCCAGACCTAAACCCTATTGCGCATCTGTGGGGCATCATCAAATGGAAGGTGGAGTAGCGCAAGGTCTCTAACATCCACCAGCTCCGTGATGTCATCATGGAGGAGTGGAAGAGGACTCCAGTGGCAGCCTGTGAAGCTCTGGTGAACTCCATGCCTAAGAGGGTTAAGGCAGTGCTGGGAAATAATGGTGGCCACACAAAATATTGACACTATGGGCCCAATTTGGACATTTTCACTTAGGGGTGTACTCACTTTTGTTGCCAGCGGTTTAGACATTAATAGCTGTGTGAGTTATTTTGAGGGGACAGCAAATGTACACTGTTATACAAGCTGCACACTCACTACTTTATATTGTAGCAAAGTGTCATTTCTTCAGTGTTGTCACATGAAAAGATAGAATAAAATATTTACAAAAATGAGGGGTGTACTCACTTTTGTGAGATACTGTGTGTGTGTGTGTGTATGTGTGTATATATGTATATATATATATATATATATATTATAGTACTCAGCAAAAAATGAGTACACCCCTTTTTGAAAAGTAAGATTTTAATATCTCAATGTACACAAGAACAATTTCCAAAATTTTGACAAAACTGAGTCTTATAGAACATTTGTTTAGCTCATTCAATGAAAGTAATGTTAATATAACTTGTATTTACATTCCAAAATCTTCAGTTTTACTCAAATTAGTTGAGGCAAAAAGAATACACCCACAATAAAAACTACTACATCTAGTATTTTGTATGACCTTCATGATTTGTAAGGACCGCACCAAGTCGTCTAGGCATGGAATGAACAAGTTGGAGACATATTGCAACATTTTATCTATTTCCATTCTTCAAGGACAACCTTTTTTAGAGCCCAGGTGCTGGATGGAGAGTGATGCTCAAGTTGTCTCTTCAGAATTCTCCATAGGTGCTTGATTGGATTCAGATCAGGAGACCTACTCGGCCACTGAATCACTTTCACCCTGTGCTTCTTCAGAAATGCAACAGTTAGATGTGTGTTTTGGATCACTGACATGCTGGAAAAGTGCATGACAACTAAGGGCATGGAGTGATGGTAGCATCTTCTCTTTCAATATAGAGCAGTACATCTGTGAATTGATGATACCATCAATGAATTGCAGCTCCAACACCAGCAGCACTCTTGCAGCCCCACAGAAGGACGTTGTCACCGACATGTTTCACTGTAGGCACCATGCATTTTTCTTTGTACTCCTCACCTTTGCAACGCCATACAGTTTTGAAGCCATCAGTTCCAAAAACCTTTACCTTGGTCTCATCACTTCAGTACAGAGTCCCATGAATCTTATTATTTTTCCGCATGGGCATGGCAAACTCTAGGCAGGCTTTTTTGTGCATGGGCTTTAGGAGAGGCTTCCTTCATGGACGACACCCATGCATGCCATTCCTCTGCAGCGTACACTCTCCTGTCGAGGTGTTAACGTCCGTGGATGGCCTGGATGTCTCTGTGAGATGGTTGCAGTTCCATCTTTATTATATTTTTGTATCATTTTTGCTATAGCATTCTGACAAGTTTTGCTCATCTTCTTGGAGCCTTCACCTTCCTTGTGTAAATAAATTATTTTCTTTCTCAGGCCTTGTGACATTTCTCTTCCATGTGGTGCCATTGCTGACAGCGTGAAATTGGAAGGGGTTTTCTTTAAGTAATGCACTTTTATAATAAACAGTCTGCTGGACACCTATTTAATGAATAATTAGACTCGCCTGTAGTTGAATTCTTGTTAATTAGGAATTTGTTGTCTAAAATTTAGCTTTGCTCCTAAGACTTTCATTGGGGTGTATTCATTTTTGCAACATGGTCTTGAATAAATTTGTTAGGAAAAATACTTTGTGTGTGCAAATTAACAAATCTTGGTTGCAATCAATGGCCCACATTTGTTGGAGTATTTTGTAGTAGTGTCCCATAGAAAATGTTGATTCTGAAAGCAAAGTAAAGGTTTTCTGACAAATATTAGGTAATATTTGATTTTATTAGGTGATTGTGGCTTGCTTTCTTTTCTTCAGAAGTTTCAGTTACCTGTTAAAAAAAAAAACGTATACTAGATTTATTTTGCAGAAATGCAATGGCCCCATCATAGAGATTTCCATGCCTATATAAATATTGAGCATTAATGTGCTACTAAATTCTTGTCTTTTATTATTTAACGATAACAAACCTGTCATACTTACTTGCTCCATACAGTGGTTTTGCACAGAGCAGCCCAGATCCTCCTCTTCTCGGCCCCTGCTGGCACTCCTGGGCCCCCCCTCCCACCAAGTGCCCCAACAGCAAGCAGCTTGCTATGGGGGCACCCAGGCTAAACCACCGCTCTGTGTGTCCATTCAGACATGGAGCCACAGATCGGCCATGCCCCCTCTCCTAATTGGCTCACTGACCTTGATTGACAGCAGTGGGAGCCAATGGTGCCCGCTGTGTATTTCAGCCAATCGGGAGGGAATCTGTAAGTATTAGAGGGGCTGAGAAGGGCTGCTGCACACAGAATGTTTCTTATCTTAATGCATACAATGCATTAAGATGAAAGAAAACCTTCTGCCTTTAGAACCCACTTCAGCCCCGGAAGGATTTCCCACATTAGGACCAGAGCACTTTTTGTGATTTGGCACTGCGTCGCTTTAACTGACAATTGCGTCGTACGTCATTGTACCCAAACAAAATTTGCATCCTTTTTTTCCCACAAATAGAGCTTTCTTTTGGTGGTATTTGATCACCTCTGTGTCATTTCCGCTATTAACAAAAAAAAGCGACAATTTTGAAAAAAGAGACAAAACAATTTCTTACTTTTTGCTAAAATACATATCCAAAAAAAATATATATATTAAAAAAAATGTATTCGTCGGTTTTGGCCGATTTTATATTCTTCCTCATATTTTTGGTAAAAAAAAAAAATCGCAATCGGCGTTTATTGATTGGTTTGCGCAAAAGGTGCCTCGTTTACAAACCATGAGAATTAATTTCTGGCGTTGTTTACAATTTTTTAAAATTTTTTTACTAGTAATGGCAGCGATCTGCGATTCTTATCGGGATTGTGATATTGGGGTGGACATGTCAGACATTTTTGACACTTTTTTTTGGGACCAATGACATTTATACGGCGATCAGAAATTTAAATATGCACTGATTACTGTATAAATGCCATTGGCAGGAAAGGGGTTAACCAGCAGGGGGCAATGAAGGGGTTGACTGGGTTCCCTGTGTGTGCTATAACTGTATGGGGCTGGGCTGCCAGGTGCACCCAAGATCTAACTGATCCCGAGTTCAGGGATCAGTAGATCTGACATGTCGCCTGTCAGAATGGGGAACTGCCGTATTTACATCTGGCTCTGTCACAGGCCATCGCGGGTCGCCGGCAGACATTGAGTCCGCCCGACCTGTGGCGCGCCGTCGTCCCCGCGATTGACGACTGTCCCGCAAATCAGCGCTTATAAAGTGACACTGTCGCCGCTTATAGTCACTACGCGGTCGGGAACAGGTTAAGCAACAGATTTGTTTTGATTTGCATTGCTAAAGCAACCCTTTGAGGGGGTTAAAATATAATATCTACCGTAAATAAAATCACTTTATACTTTCTCATACCCATCCATTGGCCAGTTTGCAGAAACTACACTCAGCAACAGAGCTCCCAGCACCAATTTTGTCCCACAGTTCATTTGTTGTTCTCTACTGTGGCTCCTCCTGATTATCCCTACCTCCTGCTTCGACTAGGGGTTGGCAAGAGGGTCCATAATGGCCAGCAAATGGACCTGTTCCTCGACACATCAAAGGCGTCAAATAGGTGTTTGATCAAATGATCGGAGTTGGGCTACAAAGCTTCTGCAGAGTTCTTTGCTTTTTATTGGCAGTAAAACATTTACTGCAGCTTACATTATGCTCACCATAATGACCTCTGCAAATCGATAAAACCTACAAAAAGGCATACTGTGTTTTGTTTGTTACACAATGGATGTCTAATTTATTTATATTTGTTACATTTTTGTCACCAGATCAGTCCATCTGATGGAAAGATCCTTCACTTTGGCCGAGTAAAAAACTGTGAGGTGGAGCAGGTTAAAGGGGTAACCTACTCCCTGGAATCCTTTTTGGGACCACAGACATGGACCGATAATCTCCCTGTCACAAAAAGTGAGTTTGTACACAACCTTGGGAAATGAGTGATGTTTTCAATGAAGTGGCATGCACATCAGTTTCTGTATTATTACATAATCTGACTTCTCGGTCTGAAGGCTTCACTGTCACACTTGTGCTGTAATCTCCTTTTACTAATCCTGGTATAACTTGCAGCTGAATTACAGTTCCCATCAGTGTAACTTGTCCTTGGTGATATAGTTTGTAGCTTTAGTTTGTTAGCCGATAGTGGCTTTTCCTGCTAGATAGATTACTTTACTGGATTATGCTTTTTTACATTTCTTTGTTTTGCAGCTTCATTCCAGGATCAGCTTGTGACTCAGGAAGGCAATGAGCTCTATCATTGTGTCATTTACCTGGCCCCTGGCGACTATCACTGCTTTCACTCACCAACAGATTGGAATGTGTATCACAGACGACATTTCCCAGGTAATGCTTCCATTCCAATAAACCTCATGTGTGTCTGTGGACACTTCTCTTTAAGATATAGCCGATGTATCCATTCTGTAGACTAGTAGCTTTAAATACATATTGGATAACAAGGACATATAGAATAAACTGGATGTATTATTATCCCTGTCTCCCTCCTGAGGCTGGGTTCACACTATTGCAATGTCAGACATCGCATGTGATTCTCACCGCATTGCTGTGCAGATCACTTGTGATGTCTGTGTGATGTCAATTCAGCCATACACATTGCATTTGGACCAAAATGGTGCAGGACCTTTTTTTTTTTTTGCACTGGAATCGGATTGTATGGGCGTTCACACCTATGCGATCCGATTCCTGCACCGTTTCACAGTTCACACTGCGATCTGCGAACCAATCTGAGGGTGTCATTAACTTTGTATTGCGTATTAAACCCGCAGCGGTTCGCATAGGGCAGTGTGAACTGCCTGCGAGAGACATGCGATGTGGGAACAAGAATCGTGCCGATTCCCGCATCACATATGTGTGAACGCAGCCTGAAACCGAAAGTGCACAGCATCAAAGCCTAAAGCCTGGCATACACAGCTCGAAATTTGAATTTACGCATACCCACCCAAAAATTGAGCTGTGGACCTGTTGGCTCAACAAACTTCGACTGAAAAATTGAAGCTCGACCTAGTAGAAGCACAACCACCTCTGATTGTCCCATGCTCTACTACAATACTTATTAACTTTATCTTAAGGTTAATGAAAACTGGAATAGTGGCTATGCGCTGCTCTTATATGTACTGAGGGGGTCAGTTCCCAATAATATGAATAGTCCCATAATACATAGCCCAGCTGCTGCTTCCACCAAATGTGATTCACACAAAATTAATAAATGATATTAGGGCGTGGATGTGCTGCCGGTGTGTGTAAGTTGCCACTTCCTTCATATACTATTGTGAGATGGAATAATGTGCTAATGCCATAACATACAATAAAGTGCTATATTAAGTAATAAATGGAAATCCTCATACATAGATATCTTCAAATAAAATAAAGTGCTCTGTGCTTGAGTGCAAAATAAAACGCAATATATGTGCAATCCACTTTAAAAAAACATGAATTCAGTGCATTGGCTACCAAAAAAACTTTAAACAGAAAAAACACAAACTGCCCCGGCGTGAGGTGTAGTCCACTCAAATAAGTGCCACAAAAAAATCATCAAAATTTGCAGTGTTCGAGCTACCAAAAACACTATAAATTGTCCACTATGAATAGTGCAGAACCAATAATACAATTCTTCTTAGCGGTCCTTGTGACCAAATGCAAACATGCAGTGTTAAAACCATTACACCATGCTCCCTCCACCAGGTAAATTGGAGGCTTACCTCTGGGTCTAGTCGCACATAGATATCACTTATTTCTCCACTTCCCAATAGATGGCTCTCGGACTGTCTTTCTCCGAGGCTGATCTTGCCGGTCTGCCTTTTGTGTGCGTTTGGAGTATTTAGGCTCTTGTTTAAAACTCCCTCCGAAGACATATAAAAGAAAGGGGGCTCCCATAGTGTAATACGTTCAGCTATGTGTGTCCATACTAACCCTTTAAAAGGGTACTCACATTTTATTGGATAAAAAAACAGCATAAAATCACAGGTAAGGATAATCTGCGTCTTCACATATATACAGACTGTGCCGAATACCACCGCTGGGCTACGCCTTTACATGTTACGCCACCTACCAATGTGTCTTTATCTGGAGTAAACCTTATTATATAAAATCTGTATAAAGTGCTAATTATTCATACATGAATTCATAAATTTTGAAAAATAATTATGTATATAATCTAAAAAGTGCAAAGTGCTCAAAGGTGTGCTAATCATAAAGTGATCAACAGTTCATATATTCAATAAATCCAACTTAGAAGTCCATGTAGTGTCCAAAATATTTTGTAAAAAATATATATATAATGTTCTGGTTTTTCAAAATGGCGTGTGTCAGTTTTTCAAAGTGACTTGCGCAGTAAACGGCATATTCTTGTGCAGATAAAGTGACTCCACGCCTGCTCCCCTCTTGTTTCCACACTCACCTGATAGCAATACCCCTAAATCGCATGTAAGCAGGTCTGCCTTGTAACCTGGTGTCTGGTGGGCAAGACTCCTCAGCAGTATGTTAAATCATCAATCGATGCATATAGATGGATGGGAGAAGATTGACACTCGTAGACCCCTGTAATTTCGTCTCTATTCCATTTAAAAATTTGTTCAATCTCCCTCTGGTGGAGACATCTGAATAGGATTTAAACATTTTACCTCCTATTCAGACTCTATTCTGATGTCTCCACTGAGACTTTTTTTTGTTTTTTTTAATATATAGATATATATATATTTTTTGTTTGGGCCCTTTAACACGGACGTGTCCATGTGCGGGCTCCGTTTTGCTCAGCGGGGATCGCTCCGCTGATCCCCACTGAGCCGATGAATGACGGATCCGCAAGAGCCCCCGCTCTCCCCTATGGGAAATTGGATGACAACGGATCCGTCTGTGCGTTGTCATCCGATCCGCAGACGGATGGAAAAATAGGGTTTTCCTCCATCACACTTTACGGAAGCAGAGCGGATTGGAGAGCGACGGGTGTCAGCTGACATATCTCCACTGACATCCGCCGCTCCATAGGACTGCATAGAGGCTCCGTTCAGTTCCGCCTGAAAAAACTGACAGGCGGGCCTAAACAGAACGTCCGTGTAAAAGGGGCCTTTTTGGTTTTTTTACAAAATATTTTGGACACTACATGGACTTCTAAGTTGGATTTATTGAATATATGAACTGTTGATCACTTTATGTTTAGCGCACCTTTGAGCACTTTGCACTTTTTAGATTATATACATAATATTTTTTTAAATATGTGAATTAATGTATGAACAATTTGCACTTTATAGAGATTTTATATAATAAGGTTTATGCACATTGATAACTCCCAAAGGCAGCGCCATTTACCCCTTTATAATAATCTTTGTCGCAGTTATGTTGGTCTATCTCACATAAAATCCTGATAATACATTTCTGTTTTTGGTTGTAACATGACAAAATGGGGGGAAAATCAAGGAATACTTTTTCAAGGCACTGTAAGCTGCAGATTACTTTCCAGGTCCAGAGCTGCTGGCATTGCCACATTGCTTGTCTTGTTTCTGAGACTGTTAGTGAATGGGCCAAGTGGGCCAAGCACTGGGTGCTACCCCTAAAAGTTTCAGTTTACTGCCAGTTTCCACCAAGGAAAGGGTTAATGCTGAATGCTGATGTCATCCACTGGGTGGAGTGTCAGCCAAGAAGCTTTTCTCTGCTGATGTTCCTGCTTGCAAGGAGCCATGTAGAACTTCAATATTGTCCTGCTGGCTGATTCCTCTGCCCTTTTAGCTGATGCTTTTACTACAATCATGCAAAACTTTATGGCCCAAATTTTCCACCGTTTGCAGACTGTTCTGCATACCACTTTAAAACCAGAAGGTTGGCCTGTTGATTCTGCTAATGCTGCTTCCAGTTTTGGATCTTTTAGAGACCCTAAATGTCCTCATTCCAGCTCAAAAGTTTCCCATGTCCACCGGGTCTGTCATCATTTCCTTTCATCAGGGACACTTTTGGCATGCTCTCACCTTTTTCATTGCAGAAGCAATACCTAGGCTTTGCTGTGGGGCCCCTATACTGTTAGACTGTGTTCTGCCCTTTGGCTTTTCATATGCACTTGATGATAACCAAGGTGCTGGCTCCATTATTATCCCTTCTGTGATCTCATAGTATCCCCATTGTGGGATAGAGGAAAAAGGCAGTGAATGTCCTGTATGATGTCACCTTAACTGTCCAAACAATTTTGCAGTTCGGTTGATTTCAAATCATTGTTTGGAGTATATGGGTCTAGTTCTGGACACAGCGGAGGCCAAAATGTTTCTTCCACAGGAGAAACTTCAGACTCTCAGATGTAACATCTTCAGTCCAGGAGTGGTCTGACTTAGCTTTTGCGAGTCCTGGGTCTGTTGGTGGCCTCCTTTCAAGGCAGTTACATTTGCCCAGCTGCTCTCCCGAGCTCTCTTTAAAACAGAACATTCTGTCATAAAGCAAATCTGTCTAATCCCTGGCCAGACTGAATTGGTTATCCCTGGCTTGGTGGCTCAGGAATCTGGCATTAAAATCAGAAGTCTTTCTTTCCCTGCTATTTTGGAAGATCCTCATGATGGTTGCTAGCCCGTTGGGGACTTGATCATTGTAATAGTCTCACCCTACCAGTCAGCATTCTCGAACGTTGGGTGATCTAGCTGTATCTGAAGCAGTGTTAATTTCATTGATGAAAATAACACTATATTAGCTGACTAAAATACAACTAAAACCATTCAAATGACAAAAACTAAAATGGCATTTTAGCCAAAAGACTATGACTAAAACTGAATTGAAATTTGAGGTCAAAATTAAAACTGATCTGCAGTGCTGGACCATTCTGCTGGAAGGTTTTCTAATGCGTGGGGAGTACATAAATCATCAGGAAGGAACAAGACATCTTCCCGCAGTAAGAGAAGTAGACTGAATTCTCTTCTGGGCAGAACTTCATGTTGCCAGCTTGTGTGCTGTGTATAACCCAGGTGTGGACATTTGGTAGACAGACTTCTTCAGCCAGTAATGTCTGGACCCAGGGGAATGAAAATATCTACCCTGGAGGATTTCTAAGACCTTTGTTATAAGTGGGGGATGCCAAATGTGGACAAGTTTATTTCCAGGTATGGGGATCCTCCGTCGGAAACCGTGCATGCTCAGCTGGCTTTGTAGGATCTATACGCCCTGATATACGCTATCCTCACCTGAAACTACATCTTTGTTTGCTTCGCAAGATGGAAATGGAGGGTATTCTAGTGTGCCTCATTGCTCTGAACTGGCCCAGGCAGTTGTGGATTGCCAATCTGGTAAGACTCTGAGTTTTAACAGATTGTCCAGATGTTCTGTCTCAAGGACCAGTTCCCATCCTTCTTCAGCCCAGGTTCTTAGAGTTAGGCATCTATAATTGGAGATTCCTAGTATGTTTTAAAATCTAGAAGTCTACTTCCCACAAGGTCTGCCATCAATAATGGAAGGCAAATTTGACTTGGTGTGAGTCTTGGGACTTCCACATTAGGAGTTTCACCTTGGGTGTTTTGCTTTCAGCACTCGCCGTTTTTACGCTTCTGCCCTTTCTATCATATTTCCAGAAACTTTGGCCTCTCATTCTCTGATACATGGAGTGTTCCATGTAACTCCCCCTATTCATTTATCTCTGACTCCATGGGATCTGAATCTGGTCCTCTCTGTGCTTCTTAAACTCCTTTTTGAACCATTCTCTGTCTAGTCTCACCCACAAAAGTGGTACTCCTTGCAGCCATCATGCTAGGTTGGTGTCTGAACTGGCAGCCTTATATTGCAAGGAACCCCTTTGGTTTTACTTCAGAACAAGGTGGTGTTGAGGCCAAAGACATCCTTCTTGCCTAATGTAGTCTCTGCCCTTCACCTCAAACTAGGAGGACATTGTTCTTCCGTCCCTCTGTCCAGTTAACCAGAAGGAAATTTTCCTCCATTGCCTGGATGTGGTTTGGGCTGTGAGAGTCTGCTTATTTCAGAAAGACTGGTACCCTTTTGTCACCCCAGATGGTCCCTATCAGGGTGCACCAGCTTATGTTTCACCATCTGAGGGTGGCTGAGACCATCTTCCAAGCTTGTGGCCTCGGAGATCAGTTTCCACCCTTTCCTTTCAATGCGCACTAAACGGGATCTGTGAGTTGCTTTTTAACATCAACCAACTGTTTCTCACACTTGCAAGGCTATTTGCTGTGTTTCCCACCCTTTAGACTGCTTTTTGACGTCCCTCCCGAAGTTGTTCCTCAATGGACAAGAAATAATATAGGTTTTTGTACTCGCCTTAAAAATCATCTTGGTACTTTTAATACAAAACCTAGGCATGCTGGTGGTAGGATGGATTATCTTGGGCTGGCCTACAGTTTTGTTCTTTTCCCAGTGTGCAATTCTCCTGTAGGCAGGTATATAACCCTAGGGACCCCTTCACCTGGGCTGTGCAATCAGGTCCGCCTGTCAGTTTTTCAGGTGGACCTGATCGGACCATCCATTTACCACTATGGAGCAGCGGATGTCAACGGTGACATGCCCGCTGACATCCGATCCGCAAAATCCAGACAGATGGTGGCCCTATTTTCCGTCTAAACCTGATTTCCGCATAGAGGAGACTGGGACTCTGTCTCCGCTCTTCACAGTGAGCAGGGACGGACCTGTCTGCTTGCTCAGCGGGGATCTAAGGTGATAGACTCTGTATGCCTCAACAGACTCCAAGAACAGGATTTTACACTGAGTAACATATCCTACTTTTGCAGCTTTGTGAAAAGATGGTACTGTATTCCTTACTCTTGTAATCCTATTCCAAAGACCGTAAGAGATGTAATATGGGAGACTGATTTAGTATTTTCTACCTACTGTGGCCATAGGTAGGTGGGGACAGTCTCTCTGTTTTGGAAGTCATGTAGAAAAGGTTTTGGTAAAATAATTCCTAATTTCTACAGTGCTTGTAAGATTTTGAGTTATTTCCCATCTTACCCTTTGTAAATTAGACCTTTACTTTATATGCATCTCGGCATTGAAGGACAAAAGACCAAATTGTTTATAAGAGAAAAAAAGGTAGACTAGATATAGACCACTTGTTTTTTGCTGTCACTTTATTTTTATATGGCCATCTGAGTGCTTTAATATAAATTGTTGCTCTATTGTTTTCTTAGGATCACTCATGTCCGTGAATCCAGGAGTTGCTCGTTGGATAAAAGAATTGTTCTGTTATAATGAACGCGTTGTGCTCACAGGAAGCTGGAAACATGGGTTCTTCTCCCTCACAGCAGTCGGAGCCACTAATGTTGGCTCTATACGCATATATTTTGACAGGGTAAGTGTTACATCAGGTTAACTTGAACTGTACAAACTTGTAAAACAAATATGGAGACATTTCAGACACAGTAAGTAGCAAGCTAGCAAAGCCAGGTGCTTTACACACAGCTTTACACAGTTTACTTTTCACTGCAAAAGCCTATTACTGTAATGTACAACAGCAAGTATCTTTTTCTTTAGAAATTGCCAAGCTTAAAGAGGAACTGCAGTCTGCTCACATAATTTTGTAATAAAAACATCTTTGCCATTCTGAATCTTCCCTCCAACCACTTTGCATATTTTATATATACTGTAATTCTGTACTTGCCAAATATGCTGCAGAAATCTCCCTCCACTGAGTCTGGCTGCATATATTATAACTGTGGGCACCTGAAGACTGTTCACATCCTGGATTTACACAGGCACACCTCCAGCCCTGCAGCTTTCATTGGCCCTCTTATGTCTCATCCCCCTCTCTTCCTGGCAAACTCTCACAAGAGAGAGAGCTATGCATGATGTCAAACGCCTAGGCTTTTTACCAGAGAAGAAACAGGAAGTGGGCTGTATAAGGTATTTACTGGCAGAAAAAAATGTTTTACTATCAAAATTTAAAACAACAAGGGCAGAGGATTTAATAGATGAGATAAAAAAAAAAATGACTGAAGTTACGCTTTAATTCCAATTTTAAATAGATCAAATTACATAACCAAAGTACAGGTTCAGAAACAGTCTTGTTGGTTTAACACTGTTTATGATCCCCGTGCCTTTATCTGCTAGACACTGTACATAATGAAAAAGTGTGTATGTAAATATATATCCATAAAATTGTAATTCCATTAGTAATACCATTATCAGCAATATTGTGTATGTGGCCACCTTCATCCATTGCCAACTGTTTTTTTAAGTATGTGCTGTGGGGCTTTCATCCTTATCCTTCCAATACTGCCTGATGAGTCACCGGCGTGGGCATATCAAGTGGTATATATGCTTGGTCTATGACTGTGACGCAGTTATATTCCTGATATACATTCAAAAACATTTGAGCAATGGCAGCTCCCTAAATGTGTCCTGATTTTACCATATAAAGTATGCGTTGCATCTCTGTGCTTACACTTGGGGAAAAAAGTATTTAGTCAGCCACCAATTGTGCAAGTTCTCCCACTTAAAAAGGCGAAAGGCCTGTAATTTTCATCATAGGTACACTTCAACAATGAGAAAAAAAAAATCCAGAAAATCACATTGTCTGTCTGATCTTTAAGGAATTTATTTGCAAATTATGTATAAGTATTTGGTCACCTACAAAGAAAGCAAGATTCCTGGCTCTCGCAGACCTGTAACTTCTTCTTTAACCACTTCAGCCCCGGAAGGATTTCACACTTTAGGACCGGAGCCCTTTTTGCGATTCGGCGCTGTGTTGCTTTAACTGACAATTGCACGGTCGTGCAACGTTGTACCCAAATGAAATTTGCCTCCTTTTTTCCCCACAAATAGAGCTTTCTTTTGGTGGTATTTGATCACCGCTGCGTCATTTCTGATCGCCGCTATAAACAAAAGAAGAACGACAATTTTGCAAAAAAACCCGGTTTTCTTTCGAGATAAACACCCCTTTTTTCCTCCGTTTAAAGTAAACCCATGTTGCAACGTGCTGGCACGTTAACAGTCAATTTCGTTGTGTCGCGGCTTAGCGTTTTTCCCGAGGCCAGGATTTCACACTTTAGGAAGGCCCCGACTTCACCAATTTCTTCTTCAATGTCCAGACGCTCTCGGTCCTTAGAACGAAAGAAACATCCACTGGTTTATGAATATGTATTAAACGTTTATTTAAGGAATTTCTAGTCTGTCTGTTACACTAAAAGACCTAAAAAAAAAAGAGTAACAACTTCACATGGATACTACTT
>BLSH010322878.1:819300-849371 GCA_018402905.1 Glandirana rugosa | reverse complement strand
ATATATATATATATATATATATAACTTTTTTTTTTTTTTACTTTTTTTATTGCTTTTAAGTGTAAATGTGAGATTTGAGGTCTTTTTGACATCACATTTCACATTAAAGAGGCCCTGTCCTGCTTATTTCTATTACAATGGATGTTTACATTCCGTGTAATAAGAATGAAAGTGATCAAAGAAAAAAAATGTAACAAAAAAGGGACAGTGTAGCAATAAAAAGTAAAATAATTAAGAAAACAAAATTTTTAAAGCACCCCGTCCCTCCGAGCTCACGCACAGAAGCATACGCAAGTCGTGCCCAAATATGGAAACGGTGTTCAAACCACACATGTGAGATATCACTACAATCATTACAGCGAGAGCAAGAATTCTAGCACTACATCTCCTCTAACTCTAAACAGGTAACCTGTAAAAAAAAAAAAAAATTGTCACCTATGGAGATTTTTAAGTACTGTAGTTAGTCGCCATTCCACGAGCATGCTCAATTTTGAAGCATGACATGTATCAATTTACTCAGCGTAACTTCATCTTTCACATTATACAAAAAAAATTGGGCTAACCTTACGGTTTTCTTATTTTTTAATTTAAAAAAAAAGTGTATTTTTATTTAAATTGCGTTTGTAAGACCACTGCGCAAATACAGTGTGACAAAGTATTGCAAAAATCTTTTATTCTCTAGGGTCTCTGCTAAAAAAAAAAAAAAAGTTTGTGGTGTTCTAAGTAACTTTTTAGCAAAAAATACAGATTAACTTGTAAACAGATGTCAGAAATAGGCTTGGTCCTTAAGTGGTTAAATCAGAGTCAATGGCTTGGCATTTTGGACAGCTATTTTATCTAAGAGAAATTCCCAAAACATGGCATGTTGGGGGTACTTGATATACTGTAGAGCAGTGGTTCTCATCATTTGGATGATCTGCATTTTGAGAAATATTGGATGCCTGTGATCTTTAAGCCCTCAGATGGCACTGCATTAAAAACAGGCATAACTGTTCACAGACAATGAATTTGTGGAAGTATTCCTGAATCCATGTCCATCACACAGTTTGCAGTGCCATCCAAAAATACAAGGTAAAGCTCTATCATGCAAAGAGAAAGCCATATCTAAACATGATCCAGGAATGCCAGCATCTTCTCTTGGCCACGGCTCATTTAAAATGGTCTGTTGCAAGGTGGAAAACTATTGTGGTCAGATGCACCAAAATTTGACATTCTATTGGGTAACCATGGGTGTTGTGTCCTCCGGACTAAAGAGAAGGACCTTCAGCGCTCAGGTCAAAAGCCTGCATCTCTGACAGTATGGGGGTGCATTCGTGCGTATGGAATGGGCAACTTGCACATCTGGAAAGGCACCATCAATGCTGAAATATATATCCAGGGTTTAGAGCAGCATATGCATTCATGGAAGCCCTTGCATATTTCAACAGGAAAATGCTAAATGGTATACTGCATCTTTGACAACAGCATGGCTACATAGTAAAAGATTCTAGGGGTTTAAAAGGATAAGTTCACCTTTTGTAACTTGTTACACCCATATTTAGGGTGTAACATGTTACAGATGCACGGGCCCCCTCGACCCGGTTCTGACAACTAATGGGGGATGTTCTCCCCTTCATAGATATCTCAATCTGCAAAAAACATCCAATCACAGTGTTCCCTGAATGGGAAAACGACAAAGGTCCAAAAGCCTTTGCGGCGGTCAGCTTGTAGTTCTCAATGAACTACCACAGCGCTGCTGAGCACTCTGGTAGTTCATTGAGTCTGTCACAGTAATCGCCCAGCCGTATGGGAGGTAGAGACAGTCTGCAGGACCATGGCATTACACCCACAATCTGCTGATCATGGATGCAATGGTTTGCAAAAAAATGTGCATTTATTTATTTTATTTTTTTTGGAAAGGTGAACTTATCCATTAACTGGCCTGCCTGCAGTCCAGAGCTTTTACCAAGTGCAATTTTTTTGGTGCCTCTTATGATGAAAACTACAACAACGAAGACCCAGGACTGTTGAACAGTTAGAAGCAACATTCCTTTCCCAAAACTCTAGCAACTGCTTTCCTCGGTTTACAGAGTGTTGTTAAAAGAAAAAAAGCATGCTACAGTGTGGCAAACATGGCCCGGTCTCAACGTTTTTGAGATGTGTTGCTGCCATCAGTTTCAAAATTACCTTATTTTTTCTTAAAATGGTACATATTTTAAGCTTAAATATTTTATAAATTTTGTATTTCTATTGTGAAAAAACAATTGGTTTATTAAATTTGCATTCTGTATTTAGGAATTGGGGATGTACGGGGGACACTAGTTCTATTGACCATAGCGACAACCAAGGATTCCTTTGCTTTGAAGGGATTTCCCATCAATTCCTGTTTTAAATACGGGACAGGAAGTGAAAGAAAATCTCCCCAATGTGACACAGCTGGCAAAGGAGGGAAAAAAAACAAAAAAAAAAAAAAAACAACCTGGCCAGGATTATAACCCTCCCTTTAGTTCACACTTTAACCACTTCAATACTGGGCACATTCACCCCCCTCCTTCCAGAACCAATGTTCAGCTTTCAGCACTCTTGCACTTTGAATGACAATTGCGCGGTCATGCAACACTGTACACAAATTAATATTTTATCATTTTTTTTCACACAAATAGAGCTTTCTTTTGGTGGTATTTAATCAGCACTGGGGTTATTTTTTACGCTACAAATAAAAAAAAAAAAAAGACTGAAAATTTTAAAAAGAATGAATTTTTCTTCGTTTCTGTTATAAAATTTTGCAAATAAGGAATTTCTCTTCATAAATTTTGACCAAAAATGATACTGCTATATTTCTTCGGTAAAAATAACCCAAATCAGGGTTTATTTGGTGTTGGCGGTGATGGGGGACAGAGATGTTTAGTGCAATGTGACAGATGTGACGGGGGACAGGGGTATCAGTGGTGCTTGGTGTACTGTGTGGGGGCCGATCTGTGAGAGCTCTCTGTATAAATTCATCTTCATACAGAGAGCTGCAGATTCCCGCTCTTCCCCCCTGCACTGAGCTAGGCTGTGACGGCTGTGATTGGACACAGCCATCACATGATCGGGAGGGCCAATCACAGTGCCCATATCCCAATCTCCGCTCGGCCGGGTCCTGTGATCATATGATCACAGGATCGTGGCTGCGCTGCGAGCGCCCATTCTGAGGGACATTCCTGAACATCCACGCAGAACGGTGAGGCTCCCACCTGGGCGTAATATGTACAGTGGCCGGGTGGGAGGTGGTTAAAGTCAAAACGAAACTCACCCATTTAACTGTATGCAACACCATGGCAATTGCAGATCAATCAAAGGCTAAGATGACTGCTTCCTTAGCTGTATAGAACAGGAGGGTTTAGTTCCCCTTTAACTGCCTAAACTCAGAAAACATACTTAAAATGTGCTCAATTGCTGTTAAACTATATTTATAGAAATAACGAGATTTTTTTCTACTTACCGTAAAATCCCTTATTCTGAGTTCATTGACGGACACAGCAGCTCCATCTTGACCATAGGGTTATATCGCCACCTTCAGGAGTAGGACTAGGCAGAACAACAAATATCAAAAAACAGACACAGCCCCTCCCAGGGGCAGTCCTCACTGGTAGTAACCCTCCACCCTGTAACAGATAGCTCAGTTCGCAACAATCAGTACAAACCACAAAAGGAGGGGTGGGTGCTGTGTCAGTCAATGAACTCAGAGAAAGGGATT
This sequence comes from Glandirana rugosa, assembly GCA_018402905.1. NCBI lineage: Eukaryota > Metazoa > Chordata > Amphibia > Anura > Ranidae > Glandirana > Glandirana rugosa. Next base: position 845,653 of record BLSH010322878.1, on the reverse strand, counting down.
GTACGGTAAGTAGAAAAAAATCCTGTTTTCTCTTTCGTTCATTGACGGACACAGCAGCTCCAGCTTGACCATAGGGACTTTCCAAAGCAGTGTCAAAACAAGGGTGGGTAAAACGAACACAAAAAACCTTCACCCAACAGAACCCTCTGAGAGGAACCAGAATATACACCTTAGACAGCCACTTGCAAAACTTTGCGGCCAAAGGCTGCATCCGAGAATGCCAAAACATCAAGTTTGTGCACACTTTTTTCCAAATTTTACAGATGACCATGTAGCCACCTTGCACACCTGAGACAGAAGCTTGATGTCGGAAAGCGCTAATCATCCTGGTAGAATGAGGCGTGACTGGGAAGGGAGGTTCTAGACCCCTAACAGCATAGGCTCGTATCACAGTTTGTCTAATCCAACGTGAAATAGTGGCCGATGAGGCCGCAGGCCCTTGCGTGGACCATCCACCACAACAAACACCACATCCGACCTCCGAAAAGGAGGCCGTGGCCTCCAGGTACACCTGAAGAACCCGAACAACATCCAACGAGAGCAGAGCAACCTCCTTTGGATAAGATGGGCGCGGGCATAAAGGAGGAAGGACAATGTCCTCGTTGATCTGAAAAGATGACACCACCTTCGGGAGAAAGGAAGGTGACAGGCGCACGACCGCCTTATCCTTGTGTATAATCAAATACGGAGACCTACAAGACAGAGCCGCCAACTCCGACACTCAACGGGCGGACGTGATAGCCACCAGGAAAGCCACCTTTTGCGAGAGCAAAAGCAACGAGATTTCCCTGATATTCTCAAACGGCGGCTTCTGAAGCACCGAGAGAACCAGATTAAGGTCCCAAGGCGCCAGCGGTGAACGTACCTGGGAGCGACATGCCGTACCCCCTGTACTAAGGTACGGATCAAGGAATGCATAGCCAATGGACGCTGAAAAAAGAAAGATCGCTAGAGCAGAGATCTGACCCTTGATTGTGCTCAACGCCAGCTTCTGGTCAAGCCCCCTCTGCAGAAACGCCAAAACCCTACAGACCGAAAAGGAGCAGGGATTCCACCCCCCATCCTCGCACCAGGAGATCTAAGCCTTCCAGTTTCGGTGGTATATCTTACGGGAAGTGGCCTTACATGCTTGGAGCATGGTAGGTATCATCGAGGCCGATACACCCCGATCCTTCAACACCTGGCATTCAATAGCCAGGCCGTTAAAGCCAGAGAGGGTAAAGCAGGATGCAATATGGGCCCCTGGGACAGCAGGTCCTTGCGTAGTGGGAGTCGCCAAGGGGCATCCACCACCATCCGTACCACGTCGGCCTACCAATGACACCGCAGCCAATCTGGAGCTACGAGAATGACTGGAATTCCCTCTGCCTCTACTCTGCGCAACAGGTGCGGAAGAAGCTTGAGAGGAAAGGCATAGATGAGTCAATACCGAGCCCACGGTGCCACCAGAGCATCCAATGCATCCGCCAAGGGATCTCTCGTCCTGCACCTTCCGATTGAGAGGAGACGCTAGCAGGTCCATGTCTGGCATGCCCCATCGCAGACAAATCTGACGGAATACGTCCGGGCGCAAGGACCACTCTCCCTGATCCAGCACCTGTGGGTTGAGGTAGTCTGCTTGCTAGTTTTCTACGCCCGGAATGTGAACGGCAGAGATCGCCGGCACGTGAAGTTCGGCCCACTGCAGAATGTGGGCCACTTCCATAGCTGCCGCTGAGCTTCTTGTCCTGCCCTGATGATTCACGTACGCCATGGCCATGGCATTGTCAGATTGAATCCTGATAGGACCCTGTGCAACCGCCTCGTCCACTGGGAGAGGCAGCACTTGATGGCACGATGTTCCAAAATATTGATTGGGAGACGCGATTCCTCCAGTGACCAGCGGGCCCTGGGCTGACAGCAACCCCAGAATTCCGTCCAATAAAGGGGGAGGAATGACTTCCCCAGCCAAAGGGCAGGGTCTCGCTGCTCTGGTGGTCCACCCGGATCATCCGATCCAGGGAGGAGGGGGATTTGTCCCACTTCGAAAGAATCCCCCGTGGCAGAGCATGGGTGTGACACTGGGCGTACGGAACCGCCTTGAAGGTGGATACCATGAGACCTAGGACCTGCATGCAAAAGCGTAGGGATGACCATTTCTGAGACTGTAAGGAACGAACCACCAACTGAAGCGTCTGTAGCTAGGTCGGTGGAAGGAAAACCTTCCCCTGGGCAGAATCGAGAATCAATCCCAGGTATTCCAGTCATTGGGACGGGGTCAGCACCGATTTCGGAAGATTTAGCACCCAGCCGAACTCCTGTAGAGTGTGCATGGTGATCGCCATATTGTCCCTCTGGGCTGGAGCTGACTCCACTCCCAAGGAGGAGGTCGTCCAGGTACCCAACCACTGCGATGCCCCTCTGTCTCAACAGAGACAGAACTGGGGCCAGCATCTTGGTGAAGACCCGAGGCCTGGCCGAATGGGAGGGCCACAAACTGGTAGTGGTGCTCCCCGACCGCAAAGCGCAGGAAGCGCTGGTGCTGAGCACATATAGAGACATGCAAGTACGCATCCTTAATGTCGAGGGAGGCCAGGAAATCGCCCTTGTGAAGTGCCGCCAATACAGAGCGGATGGACTCCATCCTGAACTTTCGTACGTTTACAAAACAATTGAGGGCCTTAAGGTCCAGGATCGGCCGGACCCCATCTTTTTTCTGAACCACAAACAGATTGGAGTAAAAACCCTGAAATCGTTCTGAAACCAGGACAGGAACCACCTTGTGAAGCAGGTCCTGCACCGCCCCAAGCAAGGCCTGCAGCCGGCCCGGGGGATGACGCAGATTTAAGGCAAAGACCCTGTCCGGAGGGTAGGAATGAAATTCTATTTTGTACCCTGACAAAATCAACTGCACCCAACGGTCGGGAACCCGGGAGATCCACCTGTCTGCAAACCCACAGACACCCCCCCACCCTTCATGCTGAGGAGGACTTGTCACGCTTGCACTGCCAGGGACGCTTCAGTCCACCCGCAGGAGCCTTGGCGGGCTGGGAGCCCTTGCCCGATGAGTGGGGCGTACGAAAAAAAAAACTCTTCTGGGCAGAAAAGGTGGGGCCCTGCCTGCGGCGGGGCTCCTTACTCCTCTTTGTCTCCGGGAAAAAGGTGCTCTTCCCACCTGTGAAATCCTTGATAATCTCATCCAGGATAGCTCCAAAGAGCCGCCCACCCTGGAAAGGCAAGTCCACCAGGGCCTTCTTAGCTGTTTGGTCCGCCCACCAACATTTCAGCCAGAGCAAATGCCTGATGACCATGGAAGATGCGGACAACTTGGATATAAGGGGGGCCGTATCCAGAGCCACGTCACACACATATTTAAGCCCTTGGACGAGCTGGTCAGCAAGCTCCACACCGGAGGAGCCTGCTTGTTGCTCAACTCGCGGTGCAATAGCTTTAAGGGAAAGAACTTTGAGGCCGTTCCCATTCCCTGTAAATAAACGTATCAAAGGCAAATAAGGCAAAACCACCTTAGCTGCCCGGGCCGGCTTATGCGAGGATTCTTCCTCACTAATCGGAGGAATCTGGGACCTCGCCATCAGACATCCCTGCCGTCATGGCGGAGCCCCCCTCAGGGTCAGAGTCCTCCCTAGAGGAAGGGGGGGGGTAGGGGCCGCTTCTTAACCACCTTACGCCCACACACAAAGACAAAGGACTCCAGGACCGCAGACAGAGCATCAAGGGGGACCGCAGCCCCAGAGGCGCTGGCCGCAACCACGGAGGGGTCTGGTGGGGAAGCACCCACATCAGAGGCCATTGCGTCGCCCCCCTTGGTAACACACCACACTGGACAGAGGCCTAGGCACCAGTGAGACCAGGCACTTCCCACCCAGAGTGCTGCACAGCCCAGGAGAGTAACCCCAGGAGGACTCAACACCTGCCAACCCCACGATCGGAAAAGAAAGGAGGCTGTGCCTGCTGCTGCCCATTGTTGCCGCTGCCTTGTGTCCTGTCCGTGCTTGCCATGTGCCCCTGTGTCACGAGGAGACCGGTGCCAGACTCAGCTCCCGGAAGTAGCCCCCCCCCCCACACACACACACACTGTAGACCTAAGGCTACAGGTAGATGGCCGCCAAGCACACTGCTCCAGGCTGTACAATGCCCACTGCGACTACAGCAAAATGGCCGCCTATCGCGGCTACCGCAAAATGGCGGCCGGAGCACAAGGCAGAAGGTGGGGCCGCAGCAAGGCCCCAGACACTCAGCAGGAGAGGGGACCCCAGGGGACAGCTGAGAGGAACAGCGGCAGCGCAGCAGTAAAAGTGGGGGGGGGGGAGAGACATGATCCTTACTCCTTGACTAGGCAGAAAAAACTGAGCTATCTGTTACAGGGTGGATGGTTACTACCAGTGAGGACTACCCCTGGGAGGGGCTGTGTCTGTTTTTTTATATTTGTTGTTCTGCCTAGTCCTACTCCTGAAGGTGGCGATATAACCCTATGGTCAAGATGGAGTTGCTGTGTCCGTCAATGAACTAAAGCGAGATAAGGGTTGTTATTGCTGACCTCCTTTAGAAATGTTTCTATCCTCAATACTTTGAGCAACTGACCTGGAAAGCCAGGATCCTAATATGTATACTTGTTAAATGTTTATAGTAAAGCCCTTGAATCTACATATCAAACAGGCAATGAGTAATTTCAGTGGCATACAAATATTTTCAGTTAAATTTTTCTTTTAACTAGATGATGGTGGGCAGAGTCTTCAAACCATACAATTTAGTACCTGCTGTAGTTCATTCTTAACTTCCTTAGCAATTTCTTTTTCTGCAGAATCTTCCCCAGAGATACCAGATTCCAACCATCTACTTAACACATGGGCATGCCTCTGCCAGGCTCTGAAAAAGGAGTATGAGGTTTTACTAGCACTCAATTCCTAAGGATTAACAGTTCTATTTCTAGTATAAGCCATGTATATTTACTTGAGTTCCTCTTTCTGTCCCTGGTGCCTCTGCATTTTGTAGTAAATATGAGCAAGCTCTTGTTGCAGGGCAGTAATCTGTGTTTCCTCCTCTTTTAGCAAAACATTCGACCCTTCTTCTTTAACAGTGGTCTCCTTTGCTGAACACAAAAAAAAAAAAAATTAAAAAATGGAGGCAGTTAGCTGATGTAGAACAGATATTGCATACACTCTCAACACTTTTTTTTCAAGGTGTATGCTGCAGTACTGTTTGTGTTGTGCTGCTCCTCCCACACTAAAAAGTTAGTCAACTTATTAAAGTACAAATCATATGCACCTGTGAATGAATTCTGAATGACCTCAGAAGCGCCTCCCACTGAGGTCATTGCCACAAGGCCAAAGCTTGTTGACACAAGTCCTTACAGTGTCAGAGTACTCCACCAATTTGTAGATGTCATAATGTATTCTCATTTGGGACCATTTCCTCATAAGAAAAGCTAAACGAAAAACACAATACCCATTTTTTTTTCCCGTAAAATAAAAAGATGGGGTTTCATTGAATACAGAAAATAGAAAATAGAAAATAGAAAACAGAACAAATGTTTAAACTGAGAGTGTACCATTGTAAGAAAAAAAAAAAAAAAAAAAGGTCATTTTGATGAGATTTGCAAATCATTATATTCTGCTTTTATAAAGATTTTACACAACATCCCAACTTTTTTGGGATTGGGGTTGTAGATAGATACCAAACTTATCAAGACTCAAAATTGCGTGTGCCTGTGAAAATGGCATAAAACTATGGTACCTAAAAATTTCCATAGGTGACTTTAAAAGCCTTTACAGGTTATCAATTTAGAGATAAACATGACCTTAGAATTACCGCTCTCACTTTGACATCCATGGCCATACCTTACACATGTGGTGTAATCACTGTTTACATACATGTGTAGGCCCTACATGCCCACTTGTATTTGATAATCATGCTTGTCTTCTTACCTGGCTACAGCAGCCGGGAATGACAGTTCTGAACCCAAAAGTGAAATGCCTTTCACTTCCGGGCTCATTCATTGCAGTGGAGATTGGGGAACAGATGGCATAAGTACCAGCCCCCTGAATGCTAGGAATTTATAAATGCACCTTGGTAGACAAGGAGTTATTCCATTAGAAATGCTTACATTTTCAGTGGCCATTGCACAAACATACAATATGAACAGACTCTTAAGGTTTTTTATCGCCTTACAGCCGACAGAAATACACTGAACACTTGCATGACACTGCTGGCTGTTGTTCAGAAGGAATATTAATGAGCCTACAGCCATTTGATAGACAGTATCTCACAAAAGTGAGTACACCCCTCACATTTTTGTAAATATTTTATTCTATCTTTTCATGTGACAACACTGAAGAAATTACACTTTGGTACAATGTAAAGTAGTAAGTGTACAGCTTGTATAAAACAGTGTAAATTTGCTGTCCCCTCATAATAACTCAACACACAGCCATTAATGTCTAAATTGCTGGCAACAAAAGTGAGTACACCCCTAAGTGAAAATGTCCAAATTGGGCCTAAAGTGACAATATTTTGTGTGGCCACCATTATTTTCCGGCACTGCCTTAACCCTCTTGGGCATGGAGTTCACCAGAGCTTCGCAGGTTGCCACTGGAGTCCTCTTCCACTCCTCCATGAGGACATCACGGAGCTGGTGGATGTTAGAGACCTTGCACTCCTCCACCTTCTGTTTGAGGATGCCCCACAGATGCTCAATAGGGTTTAGGTCTGGAGACGTGCTTGGCCAGTCCATCACCTTTACCCTCAGCTTCTTTAGCACCTCAGTGGTCGTCTTGGAGGTGTGTTTGGGGTCGTTATGTTGGAATATTGCCCTGCAACCCAGTCTCTGAAGGGAGGGGATCATGCTCTGCTTCAGTATGTCACAGTACATGTTGGCATTCATGGTTCCCTCAATGAACTGTAGCTCCCCAGTGTCGACAGCACTCATGCAGCCCCAGACCATGACACTCCCACCACCATGCTTGACTGTAGGCAAGACACACTTGTCTTTGTTCTCCTTACCTGGTTGCCGCCACATACCCTTGACACCATCTGAACCAAATAAGTTTATCTTGATCTCATCAGAACACAAGACATGGTTTCAGCAATCCATGTCCTTAGTATGCCTGTCTTCAGAAAACTGTTTGCAGGCTTTCTTGTGCATCATCTTTAGAAGAGGCTTCCTTCTGGGATGACAGCTATTCAGACCAATTTGATGCAGTGTGCGGTGTATGGTCTGAGCACTGACTGACTGACCCCCCACTCCTTCAACCCCTGCAGCAATCCTGGCAGCACTCATACGTCTATTTCCCAAAGACAACCTCTGGATATGACGCTGGGCACGTGCACTCAACTTCTTTGGTTGACCATAGCAAGGCCTGTTCTGAGTGGAACCTGCCCAGTTAAACCGCTGTATGGTCTTGGCCAGCGTGCTGCAGCTCAGTTTCAGGGCCTTGGCAATCCTCTTATAGCCTAGGACATCTTTATGTAGAACAATTATTTTTTTCAGATCCTCAGAGAGTTCTTTGCCATGAGGTGCCACGTTGAACTTCCAGTGACCAGTAATAGAGTGAAAGCGATAACACACCTGAGACCTTGTAACACTAATGAGTCACATGACACCAGGGAGGGAAACTGGCTAATTGGGCCCAATTTGGACATTTTCACTTAGGGGTGTACTCACTTTTGTTGCCAGCGGTTTAGACATTAATGGCCGTGTTGGGTTATTTTGAGGGGACAGCAAATTTACACTGTTATACAAGCTGTACACTCACTACTTTAAATTGTAGCAAAGTGTCATTTCTTCAGTGTTGTGACATGAAAAGATATATTAAAATATTTACAGAAATGGGAGGGGTGTACTCACTTTTGTGAGATACTGTAAGCTGGAGTACTAAAACATTTGGTTCAATTCACCCTTTTACCACCAAATACATGGCATCCCGATCACATACTGAGCACCATTTTCTGATGGCTGTAGCAAAAATGCATTTGTGTGGATAGATTAACCACTTCCCTACCGGGCCAATTCTGACACTTCTCTCCTACATGTAAAAATCACCATTTTTTTTGCTAGAAAATTGCTCAGAACCCCCAAACATTATGTTTTTTTTTTTTGGCAGAGACCCTAGGGAATAAAATGGTGGCCGTTGCAACGTTTTCTCTCGCACAGTATTTGAGCCCATAATTTTTCGAATGCATTTTTTTTTGGGGGAAAAAAAAACCCAAAACATTTTGATGCATTAAACACTTCAGCCCCGGAAGGATATCCCACTTTAGAACCAGAGGACTTTTTGAAATTCGGCACTGCGTCGCTTTAACTGACAATTGCGTGGTCATGCAGTGTTGTATAAACAAAAACAGAGCGACAATTTTGCAAATAAAAAACAATTTTTCTTACTTTTTGCTAAAATACAAATCCCAAAAAATATATAAAAATCATTTTTTTCATTGGTTTTGGCCAATTTACATTCTTCCTATTTTTTGGTAAAAAAATAAAAAACGCAATCAGCGTTTATTGGTTGGTTTGCGCAAAAGTTGCCGCGTTTACGAATGATGAGAATTAATTTCTGGGTTTTTTATTTTTTAATAGTAATGGCGGCAATCTGCAATTTTTAGCGGTACTGTGATATTGGACATGTCAGACCATTTTGACACTTTTTTGTGACCATTGGCATTTATACAGCGATCAGTGCTATAAAAATGCACTGATTACTTTGTAAATGCCATTGGCAGTGAAAGGGTTAACCTGGAGGGGGCGCTCTAAGGATTAAATGTGTTCCCTAGGCGTGTTCTAACTGTACGGGGGCTGGGCTGGCAGGGGGAGGGGAGTGATCACGGCTTCCATATACAGGAAGCCGGTGATCACAGCCCTTCCCCCTCTATGAGAACGGAGATCCGTGTTTACATACTCGGAACTCCGTTCTCTCACTGCGGGGGGGCGATAGAGTCCGCCCAGAACAGTTCGCCCAAATTTTTTACAAAATGTGAAAGATAATTTTACACCAAGTAAATCGATACCCAACATGTCACCCTTTGAAATTGCGCACACTCGTGGAATGGCGCCAAACTTTGGTACTTATAAATCCCCATAGGCGACACTTTAAAATTTTTTAAAGGTTACCAGTGTAGAGTTACAGAGGTCTAGTGCTAGAATAATTGCTCTTGCTCCAATGTTCGTGGCGATATCTCACGTGTGGTTTGAACGTTGTTTACATATGTGGGCAAGACCTACGTATGCGTTCGCTTCTGTGCGCGAACACGTGGGCTCTTTAAAAAAAATTTTATAGTTTATTTTTCTATTTCAACACTTTCTTTGATCACTTTTATTCATATTATAAGGAATGCAAGCATCCCTTGTAATAGGAATAGTGCGTGACAGGTCCTCTTTACAGCGAGATCTGGGGTCAATAAGTCCCCACATCTCACCTCTAGGTTGGGAAGCCTGAAAAGAAAAAAAAAACATGGTCCAGACTTCCCAGCGGCGGCATTTTTTTCAAATGCGGAGTCTGGACATGGCGTCATACTATCGCGCCCGGTCTCCAAAGGATCAAAGAGACGTCCAGGGGCCATTTGGCCCGCTGGATGCTCTATGGTAAGCTTACTGGAAGGACCGATTCCTTCTCCCTGTTGCCGATCGTACAGGCGAGCAGGGAGAAGCTCTGTAGGGTGGCGGGGGGGCTGAGCAGCTGCTATGATTGTTCTTACAGTGCAGGTAATAGCCAGAGCTAAAAGAAGGTATCAGTGATGCCTGTCAAGGTCTGCAATGTCATATGACGTCGCTGGGGCAGGAAGTGGTTAAGATGTACTCAAATAAGTCTATATTTGATGTTTATTCACCTGTATTGGTTAAGTGTGGCATTATCCCTTTGCCCAGAAGGAAGTCTGCCGGTGATAGCAGCTGGCCGGAGTGGTCTGAAACAAGTGTTAAGTGAGGCTGCTTCCCAAGCTCTGGCTTCTCCGACAATTTTGGTAAGGCCATGCTCTGTGGGGAGTGAACACAGAAAAAAAAGTAAGGTACATCCAAACATCTTTGAGGAAATGAAAGGCAAACTATAATGTGCAAGTACTAGACAAAGTGATTCTATGCCTTTTCTTTACAGAAAAGGAAAGTATTTTTTTCTTGTACAAAATTGAGAGAAATCTTAAGTCAGATCCCAAAGGTGAACAATTCAATTATGGGTTGAGAAAGCTCTCAAAATTGGCCGTGAATGCCCCAGCCAATCACCCCTTACAATATTTACCTGTGTTTGATCCCGAGGCTTGAAGGATGAAGGGGGCATCAGTTCTGGTATTGCCATTGGTACTTTCAGCAGTGAGCAGGTCTGTGGTGCAGTTGATAAAGGACCACCAGAGATCCATGAAGGTGCTTGAAGACAATCAGTATGGGCTGTAATTACACATTTAGCTTCCTGTGGTTCTTGAGCAGAACTTCTTGATTTCAGTTCTAGCTGAATTTCATTGTCTGAATTTAAAGCTTGACTTGATGAATAACGCTTTAAATTGTCCTTGGCACTGGGATCACTGCATAAAACAGTTTATTTAACTCATTTAGTTGTGAGTTTCACACGTAATTTTTATATGAATTAAGCCCATGACTCACCTTTGAAAACTGAGGTCTAGGTTTTTAGCATCTATGAACATAGCGGCCAGAACCCCTTCTTTTTCCAAGGAGTGCAACAAGAATTCTGGAGTGCGAGGCTTTAGCCGCTCTGACCTCACTGCACTTCTGTAAAAAGGAAAGATGATGGATATGGTATGAGTGAGGTTAGGGGTTGAATTACCAAATCTTGCTACTTTTATGAAACCAAAAGAAGAGAAAAAAAAAACAAACACACTTGGGAGTGTGAAGGGCTTCCCTAGTTTTCAAAGCTTTGTCTATTTATGGCATCTCTCAAGCAAAGCTAACATTTTAATTGTTTTATATTTGTGTAGAGGATTCAGAATATACTATAAGGGCCAGTTCACACCATAGGAACGCAGTCCAGATGCTTTTCTGAATGCGTGTTTGTGAGAACCACTGAACTATGCCATTGAAAACCATATAACCCACTTTCCATGTGTTTTTGATGCAGAAAAAAAAAAAAACGCACTGGACTGCATGTGGTGTGAACTGGCCCTAAAGGATTGTCAGTAATGACAGTGATTTTTAACCGCTTACATTGTGCTCAGGATGGGTTGCGCATTAGATAGAAGAGGAGCATTGCCTGTAGGACATGGGAAGGAAATCTTCGAAGGAGGTGAGCAGACCTCTTCCTCACAAGGTACATTATGAAATGGCACCTGGAAAGTCACTTTCTTTTTCTGAACAGAAATCTGCAGCCGCTTCCTAAACACTTTTTCTTTCCAGATCATGGCACAGCGATGAACTGCCCGATTCTGCGTATATACCTCCTAAAAGACAAAAAAATAAGCAGATATCATTTTGAAACAGACTGTATCTATGTCACTGATGAGCCAAGATCCATAGGCATAAGTTAAATGGAGCACAGTAATGTTGCGGTAAGGTCAATGATTTCTAGTACAGGAAAGTTCTAAATGTCCCACATTTGATATCTTCTTAACAGGTGTCACTTAGTGCAGGGCTCAAAATTTCAAGTCCTTAGCTACTAGCCAGGCCTTAAGAGTTACTCGCCACCAGTTGCCCCACCTAACCCCTACCATGCCCCACCCTTCATCCCGCCCCTATACACGCCCTCATAAATTCTCATGAAATGACACTTAAATGTTTTATACAGAATTAAGTTACAGAAATAAATATTAACAAAAACTTTATTAGTGCCCACCATTGCAGCCTCACCCGTGTCCACCATTGCAGCCTCAGTAGTGCAGAGGATGAAAGAGAGCATGGACCAAGATGAGAGCCCCCGAGACCACAGACCGAGGATTGCCTGCTGTATAACAGCTTACATTACAATTGCAGTCCACACACCGTCACATACAGTTCCGCCCTCCCGACTTCGTGCCTGTGACAGATAGAACGCCGGTCCAATGCCAGGCTGAGTTCTGTCTGTCACAGGCGCTGAGTCGGGAGGGTGGGACTGTATGTGACGACGCGCGGACTGCAATTGTAATGTAAGCTGTTATACAGTGGGCAATCCTCGGTCTGCGATCCCGGCGGCTCTCATCTTACTCCACACTCTCTTCCACTGGGAGAGCTGCTCCCATTCATCTGACTGCCTCGGTGCTGGCCCCCCCTGCTCCCAGGCAGCCCACCTCGCCAGCCCTCATTCGCAAAATGCGAGTGGAAAATTTCAGGGCTGACTTAGTGTACCCCTACTATTAGCATCACAAAATACCTTGCAAATGCATACATTGAATTATAAAAAAAAGAAAATTTGTGTGATTTTCAGTATGGGGTTAAGAAAAGTACAATACAAATTCTTGGAGAAGCAAATTACTCAAAATTCGTTAAGCGCACATACTTTCAACTGATTTCGAGCAGATAGCTGAGCTCTGAACTGCTTCATTCCAGACATGAAACGCAAAATCCTTGTGACTCCATCCCTCATAAGGTCAGTTCGATACACCTCCACAGCTTCAGCAAGCCGCTGCTTCTTTCTCCGACGCTCAAGAACATAAGCCAGCCAACAATCAAACACCTAAAAAACAGATTGTGATTAATAAACTACACTTTAAGACCGCAAATAAAGAGCCTGTAAACTGCCTTTCCTGTGTCCCCAGTGTGAAAGCCCAAGTGCGTTCACACTGGGGCGGTGCGCTTGCAGGACAAGAAAAAAAAAGTCCTGCAAGAAGCATCTTTGGTACGGTGAACGGTGATACACCGCTCCTACACTGCCCCCTCAATTGAAATCAATGGACACCACTTCGGAAGCACTGCCTGCCAGCACTTTTAACCCCTCTTTAACCCGTTGGAGGGTGGTGGGGGTTAAAAGCGCCCCGCGCCCACCTGCTATAACAGTTTCTCTGAAAGTAGCAGCGCTTTATAGCTACCGCCCCCTGTCCCAGTGTGAAAGTACCCTTAGTCACCATCATGTTTATGACTGCATTTGAATACAGAAGGTTACCTTTCCTTGCAGATTAAGAGACCAGTGCCACAAAGCTTGTATTGTCTGCTTGTCCTGCCACCTTTTTTCAACCAGCTGTAACACAAGAACACCAATTACATCTATTTGCTGTACAGCACAATTATACTAATAATGTGTAATACGGTTGCGCCTTACCATCTGGTGCCATTTTCTCAGACAGGATTTACTTAGGCGGAGTCTGAAGAAGTTGTTTTGCTGGCGCTGCAAAACCTGGCGAGAAAATGCAGTCAGTGCAATTTTTATTTAGCTGTAATAAATTATTGACACAACAGTGCTTATCCATTGCAATTCCATTACACCCCAAGAACAACCTTGTGTGTTTGATTGGAAGGACCTCTTTTCTTTCTTCTGATCCTGGTGTTCTTATATACTAGTCTGGGTTATCGGATGCCCTCATCCCTGCCTTCCCTTTTCACGGGTCTCAGTTATTATCCTAACCCATCGTTAGGATTCAGTACACTTCTGTTTCTACTAGCCATATTGGGCATTCCCTTCTAACTATAAGAATGGCTATCTAGTTGAAAGATTAGTTGTTTGATCAGGCAGCCTCTTTCCTTATCACGGTTATTATTTAACTGCAAGAAATGAACTTCACCACGACAGTGCTTATTCATGGCAGATATGCATTTGCATTTTATCTCATAGAAAACGCAAGACAAATCTATACAGATTAGTATGCATAACAGTGTCAGATACAGCAGTGAAATGCATGCACTTAGCATATAAAGTAAGTAAACAGGTAATCATTTGCTAAGGTATAGGATGGCCATACATAGAGGTTTAGGAATGGTCATACATGGGGAAAATATTATTTTTAAACACTTGGAAAATGTAGGTGTTAAGTACTAAAATGATAACAAGTGAGCGCCAGAAGTACTTCTTAATTATTGGAATGTCTGATTTTTCATAGCTTTATAATTCGTGGCCACACACATCACAGCCATTTGTCAGAGGGCTTGCACTGGCTGTGATTTGTATAATATTCCACAAGGAAGTTGAAAACATAATTAAATTTTTTTCTAATAAAAATAGTAAATCTACCTTTGTCATTAAAGTGATTCTAAAGGCTCAAGGTTTCTTACCTTACTATTATATTGTATGCATTAAGGTAAAAAACCTTCTGGGTGAAGCTGCCCCCCCATTATACCACCTGAGCCCATATAGATTCAGTGATGTGCATGAGAGCAGCGGCTCTCCCAGGTCTCTCTCTCCTCATTGGCTTACACAACAGAGGAAGCCATTGGCTCCCACTGCGGTCAATCACAGCCAGTAAGCCAATGAGGAGAGAGAGAGAGAGAGAGAGAACGTGGGTGGGGCTTTGACTCACTCTATGCTTGAATGGACACAGAGTGTGGCTCTGAAGGAAGCCTGCTCGAATGCCCCCATAGCAAGAAGCTTGCTATTGGTGGCACTCTGCAGGAGAGGAGGAGCCAGGACCACCGTCGGGGGACCCAAATAGAAGAGGAGCAGGTGAGTATAACATGTTTGGTTTTTTTTTGTTTTGTTTTTTTAATCGTTAGAATCACTTTACTGTATTTTTGCTTAACCAGGAGAGAAAAATCCAGCAAACCTGCTGGAAGGAATTCCTTTTTTGTAATGTTCGATGTAGTATGTTCCCTATGTTACAGTTATAGAACACCATTCCACTAACCATTTTTCTCCAGTACACAGAATGATAGTAGCGCCACTGTTTTAGGCATTGCCTCAACAAACATCTAGCATGGTGTCTCGTTGCCATTTCCATCTTCACTCGCATATCTTTAGTAGTTTTGCTGTGGGTTCTCCAGTACAAGAACATGTGTTGAAGCTTTCCTTAAAAGAAAAAAAAAAAGTTTGTAAGGTCTATGCAGAGCACCTTCTTATTCCTTTTATTCTGGCATTCATTTTTACCTTTCTGTAGAAATGCAGCTGCTTCTCTCACTTGTTCTGCTGTTTGCTCCCTGCTATGTGCCTGAACACATGCTGCATCTCTCCATGCCCACATAACCTGCAAATCAGCTAGGTCACTTGGGCTGCATTAACTAAAAATGCACAGGTCAGACAAA
This sequence comes from Glandirana rugosa, assembly GCA_018402905.1. Lineage (NCBI taxonomy): Eukaryota > Metazoa > Chordata > Amphibia > Anura > Ranidae > Glandirana > Glandirana rugosa. Next base: position 830,583 of record BLSH010322878.1, on the reverse strand, counting down.
TATGACAATGTACCTGTCGTAGTGTTGTTGTTCTGTAGTGATTAAAAGCAAGGAGTGTCTGCTTTCTGTCCTTCGTTTGGGCCGTTGTGTGACTTCTCCAAGTGCACAGGGCCTCCCTGGAAATCACAAATGCATGTAATGCACCATCATCAAATTTAATATACAAAGGTGTAACACATATGCTGCATATTCTTGCTCTGATCAAATGTATGTTCACATTTTTGGCCTTTTAAATTAGAACGGTTTTATATGAAAACAGGAAAACAGAAAAGCAATAAAAATGATTAATGAGGCCATTAACATACAAGAACAACCCACCTGAGGATGGCCTGTTTGTTCAGCTTCACTTTAATAACCACTGCCTGTATTATGTCCTTTGCATTTCTGTGATAAAGCTGCAAAGAAGAAATATAATCTAAAGCACATATTACAAATTAAAACTCAGTATAAAAATGACAGAATCTATGGCTAAGCACAACACCATAGTGGTTACTACTGATGTCTTGCAAAGGGCACTTTCTACATGATGTGTGTACATCCTCCCCCGTGTCTGTATAGGTTTGTTTGGGTCCAAATCAAGGATACATGAAGAAAAGGCCATGCAAAACATGGGAACTGCCAGGATCAAGTCAGGGGTTTAGCCTCATGCTCCAGACCAGGACAGAGAATCAGTGCTAAGGGGAAAACTGGCACCTGGGAAAAAAAAACAAAAAAACAACACATGGGCCCCATCCTTTGAAACTAGAGGACCAACCAACTACCCACCAAAAACAGGTGGAAAACACCATATCCCTGCGGGAGGAAAAATTAGACTAGTAAGAAAAGGTGGTTGATATAAAAGAAAAAAAAATCTCCTGTACCATAGCTCAGAAAAAAAAACAAAAAAAAAACATACCTGATTAAGCAGGCAACCAATTCCAAATGAAAAACGGGTACTAAACCCGAATCTCCCTGTCATAGCTATTTCTCTGAAAACTGATCAATGGTAGTTCTATTTTCAGACGCATTTGACAGGCAGCTGGGAGGGGACATGCCGCCGCATCACTGCTGCTTTTAGGCTTTGAAAGCCAGCATAGAGGTAATTCAGCTGCAATTACACTTGAATAGGCTCAGGTAGTCGGTGTGCAAGATCCCAGGCTCATTTCTACAGTGTGGGAAAACAGATTAAAGAACAGAATGGCACTAGAGGACAAGATCCCTTTTTCCAATCCATTCATCTTGTATAGTGACACCAACAATGAGACAAAACAAACAGAGGGAGGGAGGCAGGGACAAAACAGTCTGCGTTTCGTCTGTCCTGCTGAGGATCTTTACCAAAAGCCCTCCCGGTGTCACAATAACTGCATGAAAGGATTGAAAAAAAGTATCTTGTCCTCTGGTGCCATTCTGCTAACCTGTAACACTGTAGAAAGGAGCCCGAGATCTCCATGCTGGTAAAAACTCCTTCTGTCCCTCTTCAGAGAAAAACACAATTCATGTGGATCATTGCAGGGGCTGAGGAATCTGTCCACAATTGCAGGCTGTGACTCCTCCTGTTAGAGCTTAGCAGTCAAACAAGGCAGGCTGGGGAGGGGGGCAGGCACAATGCCACTGGCATTGGCTGAAGAGGCAGAGGAGAGGCGGAGCAGCAGCATGCTTGGCATTTTTATTGACACTGTATATCTATAATGGACATTCATGGGCAGATGTCAAAACCATGTATTTTTACAAACTGTAAATTTACAGTCAGTTGGCAACACTGATTTCTAGACTTAAAAACAGAACTGTAGTTTAAATTTGCACGTTCACCTCCTCTTGCATGCTGTGCAGCTTTCTTCTCTTTTTTAACATTTATCTGAAGTTTTCTATCTTAAAATGACCAAGTCCAGGTTAACCCTGACTTTAAATAGTTCATTTGGACCAAGCTGGTCCAAACAAATTATTTGCTTCACTAACAGATGAGCACTGCAGGAAGCCTTGGAATTTATGAATGATACAAGGCTTCCTCTGATTGTCTGAGGTGGAAAGGTGGGCAGATGACTTCACAATCTCCACCCCAGCCAATCAGAGAAAGTGTCAGAAAACCTCTGCTATGAATCCCCCTGGAATTCTGTGCATGGGCGCACGTAGCGTGCGTGTGCACCGGCATTGGCGCCCAAACAGCCATTTAAGCTGACAGCACCCTGCAATCAGTGCGGTCTGTTCTACAGCGTCTGTGTTCCTAAGCGACCCGTTACCTGAGTATCTGTTCCTGTGACCCGGCTTGTCTTTGACCTTGTTTGATCTCTGCCTGCATCGACCCCCAGCTTGTCCACGACAACTGCACGAGCCATCACCGGACCGCTCACACCACCAACAGTGAACCAGCCCAGCCCTCGTGCCCCCCTGTGCTCCCTGTCTATCCCACCAGGGGTTCCCGAACCAGGGCCGTAAGAGTGGTTGCTTCCTGCATAAGACAGATTCCACCATCAGGTGCGCGACAGAAAGCCTTGTATTCATTCATAAAACATAAAGCTTCCTGTAGGTGGTTGAACAGTGCTTAGCTCAACTCAATTTTGTTCCCAGCAACAGGACGGGAAGCCCCTGAATGGCTGCCGAAAAACAGCACTGTACACTGTATAGAACTGATGCTACATAAAATGTAAAACAGCGTTCCCAACAGGCGCATCTGTTAATGAAGGATACAAACAAGACATAGTAAACCTGAGGTTAGACTTTACTACTAAAATTGTAAAAAAAAAAAGTCACATGACCATTCTTGATCTTTCCATCTTGTTCTATACTGGCCTGTACGACACCCAAAGTTAGAGGGGAATTATTCTTATAAAAGCAAAAAGCATGCTGGTACTCCAAGGTTTCTCTCCCCCACCCCCCCCCCCCCAGTTTCTTTCCCTCAATCAGCTAATGTGACCCCAGTTCTGATGGAGAGGGGCAGGGAAGGGGCAAACAAGGATGCTGTGCAGGCACCCTATGTCTTTATCAACCGATAATGTAACTGGTCGTTACGAAGCCGGTGGCTGGAAGGTTGTAACGGTGCTCAATGAAAACCTGTGGGTTTGTGTAAATCAAAGTCAGGCATGATCCACCAGCTTGGCTTTTAAATTTGTTGAGCAAAGTTTAGAACTCATTTTGCCAAGGCATCCCTGAAGAGTAACCTGAAGGCACCCTGGTTGAAAAAGGCTGGGTTAACTAAACAAGCTAAATTAACAAGCCGATTGGTCATGGTGCAAAACTACACCAGATTCTGTCTGCTCATTTTTTTTTTTTTCGTTTTAACTATTTTTCTACATCATGCCTATTTAAACGAATACACGCAGCTTGACCTAAAAGTGAATATTAAAAGACAGTGAAACAGATGCTGTGTATCATACGTTTGCAGTCTACATCACACTGCACAACTGAGCACACTGAACTCCTATTCCATGCTCCTTATTGCCTCTGTAGAAATGGATAATACAGTATAAGTGACATGTGTCAAAGACCATCAATGGGTGTTTTAAGAGACTGGATGCCTGCAGTAAGAAGGGTGTCTGCTGCAACGCTCTTGAATTAAAAATCAAGGGCACATAGTAGGTAGGGAAGAAAAAATAAATAAATTACAGAGCAACACACTTTTCCACCAGGCACCAGATGCAGAAACAGATGGGACAGAAACAGCGGGGGCTTATTAATATTCATTTTTAAATAGCACTTAAACCTTAATAACCGCAGATTTTACACTACAGAACTGAAAACATTTAAGACTGTTAAATTTTGCCATGTGACATAAAAAAAAAAAAAAAAAAGAAAAGAAGAAGAAAGAAGAAGGTACCCCACACAGTGACCGCACATACTTTCCAAGCATTTAGAACTCTTTTCAGTAGACAGTGCTGGTAGTGGTCCTGGGCACACAGCTGTCTCTGTTGCTTTTGAAGTCTGTAAGACACAAACTGCAGGCAAACATATGTTTTTATTCTATTTATTAGTCAATCACACTAAAAAACAAACAAAAACAAAAAAATACATTCAGAACAACATTTTACATACAAGGGACACCTTAAAGAAAACTGCCATTATTTGCATCTAGTTTCTTGCTTGATTTCCACAATAAATTCAGGAAAAAGGTGAATGACTGACTATAGAATATACAGTTATTTGCACAAGAGTTCACATCCAATAGGTTTACTTCTGCTTTAAAGCCAACGCCAGCCTTATGTAGTGGTACCCCCATAGGAGCTTATGGATGCTGTGGCCCATCTGTCACCCTGCCCAGCCCGACATTCACTTTCTCAGCCTCTCAGAGGTAATGAACAGTCCATGTGCTTGTTTTGTATTTTTATTGGGAAATTGAACTTGGATGGGGTAGGGCATTTATGGGATGCCCATTGGAAATTGCAACTGTTAGGTTGGGACAACTATGTACACTCTTTGTACAGCTCCTCAGTCTCCTTCAGCACAAACTTGCTTGCAGACTATTACGCTCTTTCTCCTGCACAACACTTCTTCCCCAGGCACAGTTAGCACATGGTTAGGCCTGACACTGCCTTCAGCCAGGCCTTATCAGAATGCCTTATTACAGGCAGGGACCACGGGCCCCTTTTGGTGTAGCAAGATAAAGTTCTGGTGCTAGCTGCCCTATTGGTGGACTACTGATCCCAATCAGCCATCTTCAGGCCCTGTCAGCCCTCCTGGCTGCAGCTACCCGACACCACTGCCCATGACACCACAATCCTCTTCACTGGCTCTGCACCCATCCCAGACTGCATCCTCCCAGTCCTCTCAGGCATGCCTCCCCAGTCGTCTCCACTGTGCATGTCACAATCACCAGCCCCCCTGGTTGTGACCAGTGGTTCCCTCCTGGAGACTTGCCCCGCAGTACTCTCTGCTGTCCTCTTTGTGCCTCCTGTACAGGACACCTCTGTAGGTTTTAAGAGGGGGTCCTGTCTGCACCTGAGCCCCGGGCCCAAGGTCACCCCTCCCCAGACTGGGGGGGGGTTCCCTCAAAGGCCCCGACAGCCAAGCACTCCATCTCCAGTGCTTCCACCCGAACTCTCCTCCCCAGCTGGGCTGACCCTGGGTATTTGAGGAGGCCTGCCCAGTGACAATCGGAGTTGGGGATTGGTCAGGGCTCCTCAGAATACCCCAGATGGCCCACCTCCCCTCCCAGCTCTCTTTCTAGGACCTTCTATAAAGAAGTGGTAGGTTCTGACGACACCATCTGAGTCACCTAACAGTACTCTGAGCCACTCCCAGCCCAACAAACCAAAACAAAACTAATCTGCCAGCTAGGCCTGCCTAAATTACCTATCCATACCACAAAAACATCACTCTAGCACCTACCTAGGTGAAGGGTGCTACACTTAACTTCAGTTTTTCAAAATTGTACATGCTCCTCTCCTGTACTAAAATTGCTTACCCTGATTTTACTGCACACTGAACTTCTCATTGTATTCATTAGAAGCTGCAGCAAGCCAGATGGAGCCCGCCTCTTAGTGGCTGTATGATGTCTACAATTATTTAGCTCTTTTCTTCTCAACATTGCTCTCCCTGGCCCACCTTTTCCATTAGTTGGATTTTAATGGAGTTCAGCAACACATGTGGGCATTACTTAGGGAAGTATATATGCAGACGCGATCTTCCTAGAATTACCCTCTGTTCGGGACTGATATCCACCAATCAAGGCATTTTGATATTTGCATAATTCCACCAGTACCAGCAGCCCACTGCTTGCATCAGAACTGAGGGCTCTTGAGAAGAGTACTAAGGCATGCTATGCTCTGATGTTTTTAAGAACCTATGTACAGCACCATGTCGGTCCCCTTCCACCATGAACTGCCTGTATTGCATTGAGAAGCTCACAGACCCAGTGATATCATCACTGGGTCCAAAACACGGTATGTAATAAAAAAAGAAAAGGTTTTATGAAAAAATGTTAGTAGTATGTTGATGGTGAAGGGGGAAGAGGCAGGTGCACAATACTCAAAAGCTGTTGTAATTGGTTGTCATTGCTGGACCGAACCACACATGGGGGGGCGTTTACAAAATTCAAGCTGGGTAAATTATTTGTAAGAGATGGTAGTGAAATGTTTTATGTGTAGGTCTGATCAGTGCATAGTTCGTAAGAAGGTAGCCTGCAGGTACTACCACCCAAGGTGCTCTGATGCAAGAGAAATAGGCAAGCAGTCATTTTCAATAGAGAACAAAAGTTTATTATCTCAGTGTCGTGAGCAATTATAAAGCAGCTTTTGTTGAAGCCTAAGTGCAGCCAAAATCACAAATACAGAAGAAAAATCAGCACAAGGACATAACCTTACAGTAAGTATGATGTGTCAGTTGTGTTGATTCTTCTTCTTTTAGTAGTAATCCACTCAGTACTGCAGCCCAACCCCTCCCCTACAGCCATATCCTTCTGGTGCCTGCCACACCAGTCAAAGAACCCGTACTTCAGCTTCTATAAAATGACATAGTTGATAGATAGAATCTCTGAATGGAGAGGATGGCGCTATGTCATTCATAGAAGCTGTAGTACGGCTGGGTGTGTACGAGTCTGGCTGGAAAGGGTGGGTATAGCCAAGGTCTCTTGATGACAGCCCTTGACGGCCCCTTAGCCATATTAACCCCCTGTATTTTTAAATATATTTGTTTAATTATGTCAAACGAATGGGAACATGTATGGGAACTTTTGCCCGCAAAAGTGGAAAAATACATAGTGCCATCACTCAAAACAAATAAGCATGCTAAAGCCTGGTACACACAATAATTTTTTTTTTTTTAACCTTCAACCCAACGAACTGAACGGAAAAAACAAGCAAACAGAAGAGTTTCCTGTACCAACAATCTGATGTTAGTACAGCAATCTCCCCCTCTGAGCTATTGTGTTCTGACAGGGGGAAGGCATCCCCCGCCAGAACACATCAGTCAGCGCTCTCAGCCATTTTGGTCTCTATTGTATGCTCCCGGCGAGGGGGGTCGGGGGGGAGGGATTGCGGAGGTAGCTATCCCCGCTGGAAGAAGACAGTGATTACTGCTAGTGGCTATAGCAGCCACTAGCGATAATCGCAAGTGAATCCGGCAGGCTGGTTGTATCCAAGTTGATCGATTGATCAACTTCGTACATTCAGCCTGCCCACGCACGGCTCGAATCTCGGCCGGTTCCTGTTGAATGTCTATGGCCGGTGTTCTATCGAAAAAAATGCTTCCCGACAGGGCAGAATCTGACAATCAAAATTCATCCTCTGCGCTTTACGTCACGCCAGCTAATCGGGAAATCAACTGGAGTGACGTTACATACTGTGCACACGCAGATCATCTGAGGCATTATCAGATGATCCGCAAAGCGCAGAGGATGAATTTCATTGTCAGATTCTGCCTTCCACTCGGAGCTGCAGACACTGACACCAGTTTACCTAAATTAGCACCTAGTTTGTGCCCATTGCCCCTATTTAGCGCCCGGTTTGTGTCTATTAATGTCTATCTTGCGCCTGTTTTTTTGCCTACTTGCCCCATTAGTGCCAATGTTGCGCCCAGCTCGCAGAGAGAGCGAGGCAGAATCTGACAATCAGATTTTGCCTCCGCGCTTTGCTGATCATCGGATAATGCCTCAGACGATCTGCGCATGCACAGTGCTGACATCACGCCAGCTGATCTTCCGATCAGCTGGCGTGACGTCAACACTACACACGCGCAGATCGTCAGAGGCATTATCGGGAAAATGATCTGCAGTAATCAGAACATCGGGAGAAGCGCAGAGACGATCTCTAACCAGAGAGAGCGAGACACACCACGTGACCAGTGACAGCGCCACACCACGTGACACCTGAGAGGGACACAAGCTGCCCAACCAGTCAGATTCTCACCATTATATTGGGGCGATCTGGAAAGATGCTGATTGGTCAGTCTGACAACACAGACAGTTCTGTAGAAGATGAACAGAAGCAAGTTCAGAGAGGCAGAAACAAAAGAAACAATGGCGCACTGGCCTAGCGCATTACCTTTGACAAAGCCTTTATTAAAAGTATAAAAAATGTATATACTCACAAATGAGCTTTAAAATGAGCATTCCAAACAATGGTGTAGTCCTGCCCGTACATTGACACGTCACATCCGGCTATACTCACACCATTAAGGCTAACGCGTTTCGAGCTTTTTAAACCTCTTCCTCAGAGCCTCTAGGAAGAGGTTTAAAAACCTTGAAACGCGTTAGCCTTAATGGTGTGAGTATAGCCGGATGTGACGTGTTGATGTACGGGCAGGACTACACCATTGTTTGGAATGCTCATTTTAAAGCTCGTTTGTGAGTATATTTTTTATACTTTTAATAAAGGCTTTGTCAAAGGTAATGCGCTAGGCCAGTGCACCATTGTTTCTTTTGTTTCTGCCATAGTATTCTTGGACTCTCCCCGTTTCAACAGTGGCAGCAAGGCGGCCCATTACCCAAGAGCCTTTTTAAATGGTTGCAGTACAGAAGTATCGAATCAGGACATCATTCCCCTCTGAGCGCAGGAATACTAACATTTGCGCAAGTTCAGAGAGACCGGGACTATGACAGTGCTATTGCATACCGTACAGTGACATCGCATACCATACAGAGACATCGCATGCCATACAGTGACACTGTACAGCATTCTGTGCACTGTACGTCATGCAATGGCATTGTCATAGTCCCAATCTCTCTGAACTTGCTTCTGTTCATCTTCTACAGAACTGTCTGTGTTGTCAGACTGACCAATCCGCATCTCCCCAGATCACCCCAATATAATGGAGAGAATCGGATTGGCTGGATAGCTTGTGTCCCACTCAGGGGTCATGAGGTGTGGCGCTCTCTGGTTATGGATCGTCTCTGCAGCTCCAAGAGCAAGGCAAAAACTGACACAGATTTATACTTCGCACTTTTTGGATTGTCAAACAATGCCTCCAACGACCTGCGCATGCGCTATCACGCCAGCCAATGGGGAAGTCAGCTGGAGTGACGTTACATACTGCGCATGCCCAGATCGTTGGAGGCATTATCCAATGGGATGCATTTTTCGATAGAACGCCAGCCTTATGGCCCGTACACACAATCCGAAAATCAAACGAAAAATACCGCATACAATGCGATCATACGATAATCGGATCGTTAGTACACAGCTTACGAGAGCCGATCATGACAGTTCATCAGATAATATTCGATCGGACAAGCATGAACATTTTGATCGCATGGTGCCCGATCATACGATTTTCGTTTAATCAGTACAGTTGTCATCCGACAATACAATACAAAAACACTACAATTTTTTATTCTGTCGTACGAGAATATTCGTGACTTTAGTACACTCTTCCGATTCGATCTGAGATTAGCATGCAAAAAAAAAAAAAAAAAAAAAAAAAAGGACGATCTGTCGTCCGATTTTCGGATGGTGTGTACGGGGCATTAGAGTCTTACTGATAGCAGCCAGACAGGTTATCTCTAAACCACATGTGATTGCTACATTGGTCGAATGGTTTGAAGCTTTGAATGACCATTTTGTAAATAAATAGGGTAAATACTAGCTCATTCCCCCACACAACTTCTCTTTTTAGCTTTTATTCTTCTTCTCTGACTTACAGCTATTCTTTAAAAATGGAAAAGATACATACAGGGCAGGCTTCTTTAATGTATGGAGAATATTTCCTCAATTGTACTTATAAGCTGATGAAGCTGTCCCCTAAGTGTGCCACTAAGGCACTATAGGGAGTAGTGTGGGTGATGCTGCATCCACTGCAGGAAAGCCAGCAAGGGATAGAGCTTGTCCCAGCTCCTGTAGTCACTGGAAGGAAGAGAGGAAAGATCCCTGGTGCAGCACATCCATGGAATCCAATGGTGGTAAGAGAGGAGAGACAACCTCAGCCTGGGTTCCCCCCCATGACTAAGCGCCGGGGGGCAAGGCGAAACGAGTTAGAGGCGCGGCCTGGCGACATACCGCCGTGGGACTCTGTGGATGTGTGGCACCAGGAATCTTTCCTCTCTTCCTAATGAGACCTAACAGCAGAATTTTGAATTGTTCAAGTGGTGCATTGTTGGTTCTCATGTTTTTGGTTTTTTTTTTCAATAAAATATGATAGGATTAATGTTAAAATAATTTATCTATATATAATTTCTTTTAGTCAGGGAAATATTAAAAATTGGAACTGGCAGCCAGCTGATGGTACTCTCCTTTTGTTAAAAAAACAAACCTATTATAATTACCTGCTCTGCGCAATGGTTTTGCGCAGAGCAGCCCCAATCCTTCTGGGGTTCTCAGCTGGCGCTCAAGGCTCCTCCTCTCCAAGTCACTTCCTATAAGGGCACACATGTGGGCTCGCTCTTGAGCTGGCTTGTTTGCATCCATTGACACAAACAGGGCCAATGGCTCCGGCTGCTATCAATCTGTACAGTGAGGAGGGACAGAGTCAGGTGAGCCGCTGCTCCCGTGCACGTCGCTTGATTGAGATCAGTCTCAGGTAAGTGTAAGGGGGTGAGAGGGACACGTACAACACAGAAGATTTTTTACCTGAATGCATAGAATGCATTAAGGTTAGAAAAAAAACACATTAACTGCTTGTCGACCGATGGCGACAAGGTGGCTCGTTATCGCAAACCGCTGTCATATGACGGCGGCTGCATTAACTAGTACTGTGAGCGCACGCCGCTGGAGGCGCGCTCACAGTATCCGGGGGGGGGGGGGCCAGGGAGCGGGTAAGGTGGACTCGATCGCCGCCGGCTACCCGCGATCCCCCCCCCCCCTCTGCAGTGTGAGAACGGAGGTCCGTGTATGTAAACACAGATCTCCGTTCTCATAGAAGGGGGGGAAGGGCTGTGATCACAGGCTTCCTGTATAGGGAAGCCGTGATCACTCCCTTCCCCCTGCCAGCCCAGCCCACATACAGTTAGAACACAGTTAACCCTTAGAGCGCCCCCTGCAGGTTAACCCCTTCACTGCCAATGGCATTTACACAGTAATCTGTGCATTTTTATAGCACTGAAGCGGGAAGGGGGAAGTTGTCTTGCCTCCAGGCACAAACGTATGTGCCTGGAGGTAAGAAAGTCACGCCCCCTCGGTAGCGCCCATCGGCCACCGCTAGCTCAGGCGGGATGGGCGAGGGACCGAGGGGGGCTTGTGTCACTCATTACCGCCTCTAGACGCTAACAATCGCCATGACGCTATAACCCCGCCTGTACAGCCTGGTAAAACTGTCAAAAAACCCTGGAAACCGTAAATATGTCGCTAGTCACGATATTTTTACGTGTCTAATGACACATTTACGGTAACCGTCACTTCCCCAATTGGACGTCCCCCGCGAGATTCCCAATTGACACAAGATTGA
>BLSH010322878.1:808557-818923 GCA_018402905.1 Glandirana rugosa | reverse complement strand
CCCAGTGCAGTGAACAGCCTCAGATGATACACAGAGATGAAACAAATCTCCCTATGTAAGTTTTACATGTATATCTTATGTCTACAGCTGTATATATCCTTTAGAAAGTGCTCTTTGTGTTAGAGATTTTCTCTTCCTGGTTCACCACTGGGAGTGGATTTTTGGCATATAGCCAAGAAAGCTGATTGGAGGAAAGGCACACACCCCCTTTCCACATTGGCAAAGGAAGAAAGGAATGTGCATAGATCTGCTCTGAGACAGCAAGCCCTCTACTAATCTATTTATAGCAACCTCCCATGACACACACTTCAGGCTGAGTCTACAAGAACTTGTCAAGAGTTATCAAGTACACCCCTCACATTTGTGTAAAGATTTTATTATAACTTTTCATGTGACAACACTAAAAAAAAAAAAAAAATGACACTTTGCTACAATGTAAAGTAGTGAGTGTACAGCTTGTATAACTGTACATTTGCTGTCCCCTCAAAATAACTCACACAACCATTAATGTCTAAACCGCTGGCAACAAAAGTGAGTACACCCCTAAGTGAATATGTCCAAATTGGGCCCAATTAGCCATTTTCCCTCCCTGGTGTCGTGTGACTTGTTAGTGTTACAAGGTCTCAGGTGCGAATGGGGAGCAGGTGTGTTAAATTTGGCGTTATTGCTCTCACCCCTTTCATACTGGTCACTGGAGGTTCAACATAGCAACTCATGGCAAAGAACTCTCTGAGGATCTGAAAAAAAGAATTGTTGCTCTACATAAAGATGGCCTAGACTATAAGATAGCCAAGACCCTGAAACTGAGCTGCAGCACAGTGGCCAAGACCATACAGCGGCTTAACAGGACAGGTTCCACGCAGAACAGGCTTCGCCATGGTCGACCAAAGAAGTTGAGTGCACATGCTCAGCCTCATATCCAGTGGTTGTCTTTGGGAAACACGTATGAGTGCTGCCAGCATTGCTGCAGATGTTGAAGGGGTTAGGTGGGGGTCAGCCTGTCAGTGCTCAGACCATACGCCGCACACTGCATCAAATTGGCCTGCATGGCTGTCGTCCCAGAAGGAAGCCTCTTCGAAAGATGATGCACAAGAAAGCCTGCAAACAGTTTGCTGAAGACAAGCAGACTAAGGACATGGATTATTGGAATTACTGTATGTCCTGTGGTCTGATGAGATCAAGGTAAACTTATTGGGTTCAGATGGTGTCAAGCATGTGTGGCGGCAACCAGGTGAGGAGTACAAAGACAAGTGTGTCTTGCCTACAGTCAAGCATGATGGTGGGAGTGTCATGGTCTGGGGCTGCATGAGTGCTGCTGGCACTGGGGAGCTACAGGTCATTTAGGGAACCATGAATGGCAACATGTACCGTGACATACTGAAGCAGAGCATGATTCCCTCCCTTCGGAGACTGGGCCGCAGGGCAGCATTCCAAAATGAGAACGACCCCAAACACACCTCCAAGACGGCCACTGCCTTGCTAAAGAAGCTGAGGGTATAGGTGATGGACTGGCCAAGCATGTCTCCAGACCTAAACCCTATTGAGCTTCTGTGGGGCATCCTCAAAATGGAATGTGGAGGAGAGCAAGGCCTCTAACATCCACCAGCTCCGTGATGTCGTCATGGAGGAGTGGAAGAGGACTCCAGTGGCAACCTGTGAAGCTCTAGTGAACTCCATGCCCAAGAGGGTTAAGGCAGTGCTAGAAAGTAATGGTGGTCACACAAAATATTAACACTTTGGGCTTAACTTGGACATTTTCACTTAGGGGTGTACTCACTTTTGTTGCCAGCGGTTTAGACATTAAATGACTGTCGAGTTATTTTGAGGGGACAGCAAATTTACACTGTTATACAAGCTGTACACTCACTAATTTACATTGTAGCAAAGTGTCATTTCTTCAGTGTTGTCACATGAAAAGATACAATAAAGTATTTACAAAAATGTGAGGGGTGTACTCACTTTTGTGAGATGATGTATGTGCCCAGCTCAAATTTCATAAATTGGGTTTACATCCACTTTCAAGGAGGTTCATTTTGCGCTTACTCTTGATAGGTCACCCATATAGACTTTTAGTTAGAACCAGTCATCAAGAGAACAGACAATGCTGGCCCTTTTTATTAGACATCCTAATATTCTATTCTGTTACATTTTTTAAATTTTAAAATGAAGATTTTATATCTAAGCAATGAAAACAAGGATATGAAAAAGCAGTACATACAATTTGCAAAAATGTAAAAGTAAAATTGAATAAAGGCCATTCTATTATGTAGTGAACTGCACAACCACACACAACCAGTAGAAAACTCTTTCTAAAAATACAATAAAAGGCTCACCAATCTCCAGTGATGCCAGCATGTCTGTATACAGTGCTGTCTGTGATGACTCATTGCTGCCTCCTCTTTGGATCTCCTGATTTGGAAACAAGAACACCATTGTTAAAAGGATCCTACAGGATAACAGCTAGTCACTGATCTGGTCTTACTTTCAATAGCTACATTGTTTTAGTTTCTTATACTATATTCTGATTGTGTTCTCCCATCTGCCTTCATATGATATGCACCATATACACTATGCCATATATGTGTCAGATATTAAAGAGTTTTTTAAAGAAGCCATTTATAGGTTTAAAAGTCTGGGTTTCTGTGTGTATATATGGGGGTAGTTATGCTAGCCCCATGGAAGGAAGGAAAAAGTTTTGGTACTTAAAATAAGACACCATATACCCCTTAGGATTGATGCGGACACGTCTGGTATTTATGAAAAAGATTTTAACACTTTATCACAAAGCTAAAAGGTTTACATAGCACAATAAAAATGTGAAAGCATACAATACATATAAGAGAAAGACCACTAGGGTCAATTACACATAGGTGTATACCCAACAGGTACGTGAACAGATGAACATGGCCGTCCCCATACTGATGGTGGTGGGGCTGGTCCAGGACTGTCACGCGTGCAAACCTAACATGTTTCGAACTTCCAGGAGTCCTGCTTCAGAGGTATATGCAATTGGTAGGGTATAATTTTCAACAAGGTAAGAACATAAAAATTACTTACTGTCATAGTGCTTATCTTTCTACGGTTTATAGTAACTTTCATGCTGTAAAGGTACATTCTATGGAGACGCATATAATATACTTACAAATCATTATAGACACACAGGGTTTCCACCAGGACCATTACCATCCACAGACCTCTCCTGCCTCAGGGTGCCACCAACAGGTTGGAGGGAGCCCTTGATCTCCGACCTAAGTCCCTAAGGGGACTGCCGGTTAGGGTATGTGGGCGGCGGGAGGGAGAGAGAAGGGAGGAGAAAGGCAGGGGCAACCAAAAAATCCCACAGACAAGGATCCTTCAGCATAGGGGCCAAATGCTCCTGCTGTAAAAACTCCAGCTACAGCAAGTGTGTGTGTTGACACAAGCTGTGGTATCACTGTATAGAAATGAGAAAGAAAGGGGGAAATAAAAAATAAAATAAAGGTGGATAAACAGACAGGCAAAAAAATATCTGCCTACTAAGTATAATATGTTTTGGAGGGAATGTGCTTATTGGCAGGATCAGTCTCTGCAGTAGGGGAGAGAGGGTAACTATGAGAGGAGGAGAGGATGCCATAGGTCCAACTCCAACAGAACCCTCTAGTGGTCCCCCTCTTTTGCCCCAAGATAGTACTGATGGTGTCATACGGTATTAAGCCACAGTGTAATAGTAGTAATAGCAAAGGGTGTTGTGGCTCCAGTACATGCCTTATCCAAAAGGAATATAGCCTCCAAGTCTGTGTGTGAGTGTTATTTACAAACGAAGATTCAGCATTGTGGCTTACCTGTGGGCTCTCACTCATCTGGGATTGTGAGTGAGTACAGCTGTGTACTGGAGGCTGTCTAATCGACACGCTGTGTAAACGGCTGTCTGTTTAGGACACTATTCTATTTTTGTTGTTTTTTGTCTATTTCATTGCAATGTGTATAATTCAATATGTAATAGGTCTTGTATACATGAGCGTTTGTCGTTTTTTTTCTTCTTCACCAATTACAGATTTCACTACTAGAGGTCCTTGTTATCATTGCCTGCCATGTTCCTCTATATTCCTCACAAAGGGCACTTTCCATCTCAGGAGTCCCTGTTGGTATGCTGGGGACCGTTGTGGAATTGAGGGTCAGTGAGTGGGGGGGGGGGCCCCACTCCACAGCCCGGCGTGGGCCCTTCATTGTGTCCCGCCCCACGATGGGGCCCCAGTTGGGCGCCTCCATTAGTCCTGAGGGTCGTGATATACTTTGCGACTCACTTCCCGTTTGCGCTCCAGGGTGAGCCCCAGGGAGGGGACTCTACGCGCGTCGGCGTCGCAATTCGGGACGCGATCCCACCCCTATGGACGGGACCACGTCACCGAGGTATCCCCGTGTCCTTATCAGACAGCCTTTTACACGGCGGGTCGATTGGACAGCCTCCAGTACACAGCTGTACTCACTCACAATCCCAGATGAGTGAGTACTTAACCAGCCCACAGGTAAGCCACAATGCTGAATCTTCATTTGTGAGTAACACTCACACACAGACTTGGAGGCTATATTCCTTTTGGATAAGGTATTTACTGGATCCACAACACCCTTTGCTATTACTACTATTACTCTGCCACCTTTATTTTATTTTTTATTTCCCCCTTTCTTTCTCATTTCTATACAGTGATACCACAGCTCGTGTCAACACACACACTCGCTATAGCTGGAGGTTTTACAGCAGGACCATTTGGTCCCTACGCTGAAGGATCCTTGTCTGTGGGATTTTTTGGTTGCCCCTGCTTTTCTCCTTCCTCCTCTATCCCTCCTGCTGCCCACATACCTAACCGGCAGTCCCCTTAGGGACTTAGGCCAGGGATCAAGGGCTTCCTCCAACCTGTTGGTGGAACCATGAGGCAGGAGAGGTCCGTGGATGGTAATGTTCCTGATGGAAACTCTGTGTGTCTATAATGGTTTATAAGTATATTATATGCTTCTCCATAGAACGTACCTTTGCAGCATGAAACAGTTAATTACTATAAACATTAGAAAGATAAGCACTATGACAGCAAGTCATTTTTATGTTCTTACCTCGTAGAAAATTATACCCCACCAATTGCATATACCTCTGAAGAAGGACTCCTAGAAGTTCGAAACATGTTAGGTTTGCACGCGTGACACAGTCCTGGACCAGTCCCACCACCATCAGTATGGGGATGGCCATGTTCATCTGTTCACGTGCCTGTTGGGTGTACACCTATGTGTAATTGACCCTAGTGGTCGCGCTCTTATATGTATTGTATGCTTTCACATTTTTATTATGCTATGTAAACCTTTTAACGTTGTAATAAAGGTGTTAAAACGTTTTTCATAAATACCAGACATGTCCGCATCAATCCTAAGGGGTATATGGTGTCTTATTTTAAGCACCAAAACTTTTTCCTTCCAGCAATTCTTGGATTGGACTCATCTGGTTATACATTCACACATTCCTCAGAATATTTTGTAGCTCCATGGAAGCAATGCCAGGAATAATCACAGTAAATGCATTATTTAATTTTTTATTTATTTTAGTCCATTGGGGATACGGGAAGGCTTAAATTCTTTGGGCTATACTAGTGTTTATTGGAAGATTGGACACTGACCAAAAAACAAACAAGGAAAAGGAAATGAGAGGTAGGCCATCCCAGGATAACCCCCGTCTTTTCCTATTACCAACAATGCTGGAGTTTTGTAGTGAAGCAGTACCAGGAATACTCAAAGCACAGAGGGATGGGACCTGTGTTACTCCAGGGACCAATAAGAAATAGATTTTACAGAGCATATTTAAATCATATTTTCTCTTTCTCATCTGTGAGATGCAGGAAATCTTAAAAGGGTTTGTAACCCTAAAAAAAGCACATTAATAGCACATTAAAACAGCACAGTGCTTGTGCGGTCTAATCTGCCCCTCTCTAAACTGTAAAAAAACCTGCCTGCTCCTGCCACATTCGCAGCCCTGCTCTCCTCTGTTCCCCTCAACCCCTCCCTCCCTGCCCATCAGCTGTTGTGTGTGTGTGTGTGTGTGTGTGTGTGTGTGTGTCTCTGTCTATGTCTCCGCCCCCACCCCCCCTTCCTGCCCCAATTAGTAGAAATAAAAAAGATTAGCCATCGTCACTGGCAGCCCCTCTAGTATAACTAGTCCTAAAAAACAGGGTAAATATTTTATGAAATCAAAGCTTGTAAATACCGTTTTAGAGTGATCTTACATACCTCCCAGCCCGGTCTCCTACTCCGATCCCCGGGCTACAGCAGGAGGGGCTGAGCAGCCACGTGATTTTCCCATCTGACATCAGAGGGAGATCTCGGCCCCTCCCGCAGTAGCCCTGGATCGGAGTAGGAGACTGGCCGGGAGTCACGTGACCGGCCTGAAGATCATTTTAAAATGGTATTTACAAGCTTTGTTTTCATAAAACATTTACCCTGTGTGTTAGGACTAGTTATAACAGAGGGGCTGCCAGTGACACACAGGATTGTGACAACAACCACTTTAACCTATAAAAAGCCCAAAAGCATTCCAACTGAGGGGTGGACAACAGAAAAAGGAAACACTAACAGGTCCAAGTATGCTATAGAGAGCTGGGGACTGCAGCTCAAAAAACTGCCTGAGGGACTTAAATTGTAAAGGAAGATTTTTTTTTTTTTTAAATAAAATAACAAAAACAAAAACACATGTCGTACTTACCAACCTCTTCTCAGGTCCCCCGCCGCCGCTCTGGGCCCTCCCCCTTGCTGAGTGCCGCAATAGCAAACCGCATGCTGTAGGGGCACTCCTGCATGCTCACTCCTGAGCTGGCGCTATGCGTCCATAAGACACAGAGCACGGCTCAGCCCCACCCCCGCCTCACTGGTTGTGACTGACAGTTGCAGGAGCCAATGGCTTCAGCATCTCAGCCAATCAGGAGGGAGAGACCCGAGAGAGGCTTGGGTCTCATGCACAACGCTGGATCGAGATCAGGCCAAGGTAAGAGAGGGGCTGAGGGGGGAGCTGTACATTGAAGGTTTTTACCTTCATGCAATGCATGAAGGTAAAAAACCTTCAGCCTTCATAACCACTTCAACATCGCAAGGTGGCATCAGATGAGGCTGAAACATCCACCTGGTAGAATTTATAGCACATGTGAACAGAAAACCAAGGAAGCAACATGAGTGAGTGGGCCCTTCTCATGGACGTGTTCAAATCCCTTTCTCAGAGAAGGGAAACTCAAGATGTGGATCTTCTGGTGTTCAGGCTATATGTCAAGCTGAACAGAATTGAAGACAAGGCTTTCTCTGACTGGCTCAGATGGAGATTGTGGTATCTGCCAACCTTTCCATCTCGATCCATGAGGGGGAGCCTTGTATTTATACATAAAAATACAAGGCTTCCTGTAAATGGCTGAGAAGCTGTCAGCCCAACTTGATTTTGTTTTGGCGGTGGATGGGAAGTCCCAATACCGCTGCTAAAACACAGTGCTGTATAATATATGTAGCTTATGCTACATACAGCTTATACAGTGCTCCCTGTGGGTACATTTGTTAGTGCTGCAGACAGCAGCAGCATTTCTAAGTGAAGGAAGTAGTTTGATTGGGTTAGCTTGGCCAAAGCAAATATTTAAAATAACAGGGAACCTAGAGACAGGCTTTAACTGTTAGGATGTTCTTTATATACCATCTGTACTTTGTCAGGTGGTATTTTTATGGCTTCTTTCTAGAAAATTCCAGAAATCAGAGCATACCATTTGAGTGAATATACCAAAAACGGAGGATGTTACTACAAAAAGGTAGGTTGTGCAGTGGTGATGATACAGTATAGAACAGACATCTCTTGTCAAATTGCTCTAGGTCGCACTACACAGTACATTGGGTAAGACCACAGAAGAAAACAAGTGGCTGGATCACAACTACAGTCATAAATTGACTTGTAACAGACGTATTTCTTCACCTACAGGAAAAATGATTTCATCAGAGAATAAGGTGATAAAAGACTTAAATGGCATGGTCACAGATTTTGGAAATAGTAGGCATGCTGAAATCCTATATAATGTCTAAATATAGTGGATTTATACAGTGACAAAACGTACAGCGCCTCAAAATTTGACAAGTTACAGAAAGGATGTATAAAAATCTGATATAATCTAAAGCTAAGATGGAAAACACATTAGCCAGTAAGTTTTGTTTTTTTCCCTTACTCTGCTTTGATTTCTCGTACATGTTCCATCCATGTGTGTAACAAGTGCATCAGCTGCCGTCTCCAGCAGTGCTCAGAAGCCAAGACATCCAACTCGTGTTCTGCCTGAACAGCTGTCAGGCGCCTTTTCCATGAGCTCCAGTACTGCTCCAGAAGCTGCCAGTTATAGTGCAATATAGCCTAGATTAAGAGAACAAGCGTGAAAAATGGCCTACTTCTAAATACCAAAATGTCTAAGATATCTTCACAGAAACACTGCTGACCATTCTCTCAGCCAACCGAGTCTCCTTCTGATGGTTCAGTTTCTCACACCAGGTAGAAAACACTCTCCTTTGTACACAAGACCTATGCGGGAAAAAAAAAAAAAAAAAAAAAAACTTAAACATCCTGGTTCAAAGTAGCGAGGCTGCCAGGAAATTAGCATTTTAAAAGGGGAACTTAACTGTATCTGAGCACCACAAACCAAAAACGCCATTTCATTCATATTCATTCTATCAAAGCAAACCTACCCATCTATCCATGTCTCCATACTTTATTTTGCTTAGAAATCACTTTGAAAAGCACCACATTTTTAGCCACTCTCCTCTTGAGTAATGTAACATTTACTTCCTGGAATCCATCTGCCCTTAGGTCAGGCATGGAGGCAGGAGGGTGTGCATAGCTGAGAGAAAGACCCAGAGCACTCAGAAAGACCCTCCTCCCCCCATCAGATAAAAGGGCAAAAATGCCAATAAATGAGATGCACTACATTGTGCTGGCCTCCTAAACCAGAAACCAGAAAGAAAACTAAAGAAATGTTAAAAAAAAAAAAAAAAAAAAAAAGGGTGTAAAACAAGTGACAATAATATACCTTCTTATCTATTTACTAATGCTTGCAGCATAAGGTTTAAAATACTTAAAGTTGATTGAGAGAGTGATGTTCAGCTTTAAGAAGTAGCTCAAAAATTGCAGCCCCATATTTCTCAGAGTACAAGTTTCAAATGAACAATTAAGCAATAGCGTGGCTACATTTGGACAGGTTTGCTTATGCATTCGAAAAATATCTGACCACACCAACATACATGCCTTGTTCTTCACATTGCACACATAAGTAAATTCAAATACAGTCACTGCTATGGAATAAGATAGAACAACATCTGTGTTGTACACCTGTGAAACTCAATGGCTTGATCTTCCATTTCTCTGCCCCTCTGCTGAAAGTATGCACATGTCCTCCATGCATCAAAGCAGCGAGGTAATAGGCACTTGGCATAATGGCTCTCTGCTGTGGTGACCAGCACCTAGTAAAAAATAATAATTATAAAAGGGAATCTGAGTGAAGCAATAGCAGCAGTCATATTTAATTCTTTATTTCCAGTGCTAACCCCTCAAACCATATGTCACCTTTGAAAGCTAATATGGACTGAGTTAGGGTTGCAACAATACCGTTTTGTAATGGCGAGTACGAGTACCAATATTTGTGCTCAAGTACTGGCCGAAACCGATACCTTTGCGGTGCGCTTTGAGCCCATACAAAATAAATGAATCGCATGCGGTTTCCAGCACCACTCCTGTGTAATCCCAGGCTCAAGTCACTATGACAAGCCTGTGTTTACACAGGAGCAGTGGGGGGAAACAACATGCGATTCGGACAGGAATTACTCCACATTTCTGTTCAAATCACATGCAATTCTTTGCAGTGCACCGCAAAAGGTATCAGTTTCAGGTATCTGAGCATTTTCACGAGTACTCGTGCAAATGCTTAGTATTGGCACAGATACCGTTATCAATGAAACCCTAGACTAAGTACATGTTTCTGATAATTACAATCAATAAATGTACTCTATACATGGGATAGAGGTGAATCAGATCCCAAAGTAACTATTGCCATAGACACGGTTATGATTCGTAAACGTGCTCATGAGCACTTTTACGAGTCTATGGACTTTGACTATGGAAAACGCCACGTGACGTTTCTTAACGTACACTAAACTTGTCTTTACACCTCATTAAGGACAGGCTTAGCGTACAACAA
The DNA here is from genome assembly GCA_018402905.1 of Glandirana rugosa. Taxonomy (NCBI): domain Eukaryota; kingdom Metazoa; phylum Chordata; class Amphibia; order Anura; family Ranidae; genus Glandirana; species Glandirana rugosa. The sequence continues at coordinate 808,706 of BLSH010322878.1, read as the reverse complement.
AGGGGGGTGACGAGGACACATTTGTGTCCGAACAGTATCACTGAACTCGGACCCTAATGTGTCCTCACCACGACCTTTGGCGTACGCTAAGTAAATAAAACATACCCGAGTTTCGCGTGGCGTTTCCATAGCCAAAGCCGGTCATGAAC
>BLSH010322878.1:787642-797787 GCA_018402905.1 Glandirana rugosa | reverse complement strand
TTTGCGGGGTACATGCTGCGTGTTAGAAATATTGTATAAATTGACAACTTTGTGTAAAAAAAAAAATGCGTTTTCATTTTCTTTCCACATTTTCCAAAAACTTGTGGAAAAAATGAACCGTTCAAAAGACTCATAATGCCTCCTAGAATATACATTGGGGTGTTAGCTTTCCAAAATGGGGTCATTTTTTGGGCGTTTCCATTGGCCTGGTGCTCCAGGACCTTCAAAAGTGCAAGAGGTAGTCAGGAAATTTTAGGTGTAATTTATGCTCCTAGAATGCCTGATGGTGCTCCCTGCATGTTGGGCCTCTGTATGTGGCCAGGCTGTGTAAAAGTGTCACACATGTGGTATCGCCATACTCGGGAGGAGTAGTAGAATGTATTTTGGGGTGTAATTTGTGGTATGAATATGCTGGATGTGAGAAATAACCTGTTAACATATGACAATTTTGGGGAAAAAAAAAAAAATAAATAAAAATTTCATTTTGCAAAGAATTGTGGGAAAAAAATTACAACTTCAAAAAATTCACCATGCCTCTTACTAAATACCTTGGAATGTTTACTTTCCAAAAAGGGGTCATTTGGGGGGTATTTGTACTTTCCTGGCTTGTTAGGGTCTCGGGAAATGAGATAGCCCGTCAGTAAATCAAGTGTGATCAATTTTCAGTGATTGGCACCATAGCTTGCAGACTCTATAACTTTCACAAAGACCAAATAATATACACTATTTTTTTTTTTTTACCAAAGATAGGTAGCAGTATAAATTTTGGCCAAAATTTATGAAGAAAAATTACTAATTTGCAAAATTTTATAACAGAAACGAAGAAAAATTCATTTTTTTTACAAAATTTTCGGTCATTTTTTAATTATAGCGCAAAAAATAAAAAACCCAGAGATGATTAAATACCACCAAAAGAAAGCTCTATTTGTGTGAAAAAAAGGACGCAAATTTCATTTGGGTGCAGTGTTGCATGACTGAGTAATTGTCATTCAAAGTGTGAGAGCGCTGAAAGCTGAAAATTGGTCTGGTTGTTAAGGGGGTTTAAGTGCCCAGTTGTCAAGTGGTTAAATACCTTCTTGAACTTGCACAGCCGAATGTACTGGACCCAGGCACTAAAGTATTTCTGCAACAACAACAATCTGAAACAAAAGAATGAGATGGTTTGGGAATGCAGGATAAGCACACATTTATAATGCTGAGAACCATTGTATTTTATACCTGCAGTGAGAATGTGCTACTACAGTAAGGGAGCCAAGTCTCTCCTCCTCCTTCTGCTCCAGACGGTCTTGCCAAAGAGTCCAGCACCTAAGCAGCAACTGGACAGCAAGAAAAGATATACAGAAACTGTAACATCAGGACTTAAAATGATACTTGTACTGAAATATGGACATGATTGCTGAAAATACTCTGACCTCAACACTTTGAAAAAATTACCTTGACAAGGAAAGCATTTGCTTGGAAGTTTACAGGATAAGGCCAAGAAAATTAAAAGTAATTTTAGAAGACGTCAATAATGACAGCCTTTGTGCTTCCTCATTACAATATTTTTTTAAAGCAATTTTCTTTTCCAATAATCTGACTGAAATAATCCAGTGACAAACCAATCACATACTAATTGAGATGATAGATTCTCTCAGAAGTCATAAGGATGAAACGTCAGAGGTTTGGCCAAACGGCGTGAAATAAGTGGTGTCAGTCCATTGATCGGAAGTGATACTAAGCCTGATAGTGTCATCCTGAGATAACGGACGCTTGGCATTTGAATGATTTTAAGAAAGCTATCAACCTTTTTATAGTTGTGAGTAAATTTTAAAGGGAAGAAACAAGCAATACAGGTGTTAAAAACGGGATTATGCTATGTGTGTTGCTTTGTTTCCTTGTCTCGTGTTTTAGTGATATAAAAGTGACCGGTGTGGGGGAAGGAGGATGTTGGATGGATCCACCCGAATGGATGTTTAAATAAAAGCGATATTTGTCTATCATTCAGTGACAGGCATTGATTTGCAGTGAGTGCAGTGTCCTAAGGGGTTTAAGTCCACTGAGCACAAAGGGTGTTTAATCTGTTAAAGGTGGCGGACTGAAATTGTGAAATATCATACCCGGAGTAAACATCTTATTGACTGCTTTTTTTGCACTTTTTTCATCACCATTTGGTGGAGAACTTTGAACTTTTAGGCCTCATGCACACAGGGCATTTTAAACAGCTGCTTTTAGCAGGGTCAGACATTTCTTATTGCAGCTTAAAAAAGCCTCTCCATGTTATTCTATGGCCTCATGCGCATACAGGTTTTTAGGAGCTGTAAGTGGCATAGGCACTTACAAGCTGCAAAAAAAAACCCAGGAACAGCGCATTCTGAGGACCAGCGTTAGAGCTGTAAAAACTTCTGACGCTGGTAAAAGCTGCAAAATGCAATTTAATGCTGGATACAGCCGGGTTAAGCCTTGTCAATCGTTTTTTTTTTTGTTTTGTTTTTTTTGACATGTCAAAATCAATGGCTCCCTTGAAGGGGATACCCTCACCAAAATGAAATAAATAAAAAAAAAAAAAAGAGTGGGGTTTCCCCCCAAGATCCACACTAGACCCTTATCAGAGCATGCAGCCCGGCAGGTAAGGAAAGGGGAAGGGTTTAGCAAGCACCCTCCCCCCCCCCCCAGACCATACCAAGCCACATACCCTCAACATAGGCCTGCACCCCAGGGGGGACAAGGGCCTCTTCTCGACAACCCTGGACCCTGCCCGTTGGCTGTGGGGGCTGCTTATCGGAATCTGGAAGCCCCCTTAAACAGGCCCCCGACCCCCTACCCTATGTGAATAAGTATGGGGTACATTGTATCAAAAATAAAAACAATACACAGGTTTTGAAGTTAAAGCTACAACGTATCTCCCCTCTCTGGTGAAGTCTTCGACTCTCTCCGGCTCTTCTCCCTCCTCCGCTGATGTCTTCTCCCCTCTCCGGTTCTTCTCCTTCCTCCGCTGTCTTCTGCCGGGTCTCCTTTCCCCACTGTGTTCTCCCTCTGTTCTTTTTCCAATGTTCTCTCGACACTCTCTCCCAGTGTAATCCTAGGTCCGCTGTGTGCCATTACTCATATAGCAATGAGGCGGGGCCACCTGGTGACGTCATCCGGAGGCCCTCCCCCTTGTGACGTCACCGCCCAGGGCATGGTGGGGGCGGTGATGTCACAAGGGAGCGGGGCGCCAAAGCTGCTTTAATAAATTACTTGATCAAAAATCTGTGTACGGTTTTTATTTTTGACTTTTTTTGGGTAAATGGGTAGGGGTGCAATGTACCCCATACTCATTCATATAGGGTGGGGGGGGGGGGTCGGGATCTGGGGGCCCCCCCTTGTTAAAGGGGGCTTCCAGATTCTGATAAGCCCCCCACCCGCAGACCCCGACAACCCCCAGCCAGGGTTGTCAGGAAGGAGGCCCATGTCCTCATCAACATGGGGACAAGATGACCCCATGTTGAGGGCATGTGGCCTGGTATGGTCAAGGAGGGGGCGCTCGCTCGCCCCCGCCCCTTCCTGACCTGCATGCTTGGATAAGGGTAAGGTATGGTATGGTATGGTATGGGTCTTGCCAAAAAAAAAAAAAAAATTACGTGTGGTTCCCCTTAAAATCCATACCAGACCGTTTTTTTCTTTTGGCGAGGGGTTCCCCTTCAAGAACCATAGCGCACAAGCCGCACCGTAAGTCGGATCATCATGATTAAACTTTTGGTGCGACTTCTATTCAAATCAACGGGCTCTCATATGGAACCACTGATTTTGAAAAGAGGCAGAGAAGCTATGCTAGAAGCTAGCGCGGCTAAACGTGCAATGCAAATAGCTACTGAAAGCACGTTTTTACAGCCTTGTTCTTTTTTTCTAACGCTCTGTGTGCATGAGGCCTTAGATTGAGTGCTGCTATGATTATTGTGACATTTGTATTTATGACAAGTATTGTTTTTAAGTAGCTGACTCTTGGATTTATAGATATTCTTGCATAAGCACTAGGTAGTGTGCATTTTATGTGTGTCCGTTTTTTTTTTTTTTTTTTAGCATATATTGTGAATTTATACAACCACATATTAAGTTCTACTTATTCGGCATTCTACAATAAAACATGCTAAATACAGGAATCACAGAGAAAGGCAGGCTAAATTCTGGTTGGTTAACAAGCTATTCATTTAGACTGCTCACCCAACTTTGGTATTGATGGCTAGCTTGCTCTTTTCTCTTCTGTGAAGTGTATACAAGGGATACATTTTTCTTTAGAGCACAAAAACCAACATCCTGCAATACAAATTTAAAGATTTTGCAACATAAATAAAATCATACTGTACAAGAAAAAAACATTTCAAGATACATTGCACAGAAAAAATAGAAGACAAATACCATTAGGTTTAATCTATAATGGTCCTGGGCCAGTTTTAGCAAATGTACTTCTTCAGAGGCAATCAGCATGTCTGTTCTTAATTAAGGAACTGTGATATATGTTTGTACTGTATTGATTTTAAAACAGAGAATGAAACGTATAGAATTTTATAAATACATCACACTTTATTTGGCACTCAATTCAGAGTTTGGGGCCATTGTCCTTATATTTAAGAGAATTTTAATCTCATAAGTTACTTTTTCTAAAATGTTCTCTTACCTTTTTTGCTTATGGTGCCAGGTGTTACACATTAGGTGTTGCCATAGTGATGGGAACGCTGTCCCCATACCTAGGATACCTCAGAAGGAGAACAAAAAGCACAGAAGTGACATGATCACCTCATTTTCTCACTCTATTTTTTTTATTATGCATCCCAGAAGGATGCAGGGCCATAGGTGCCCAACTTGAGATAGAGCAGAAGTGACTCATCTTTATTACAAGAAACATCTGCACAGAGGCAAAGTTCAGGAGTTGTTTCACAATGGATTCCCTGCACTGATCTGGAAGAAATAAACAAATGACACTAAGATTGAAAAAAAAAAGAAAAGCACATGCCTTTTTTTTTTAGCTTAGATTTCTGCTATAATTTGATGAGCACAGTTCCACATATGGTGGTAAATCTCGCAGGTACATTATTTGCAGACACCGTCTATTGGGACACGTGTCTGCACGCATACAGGGTGAGTTCAGGGACCTGCATCCAGATGTCACACAGGGACATGTACTCGCATGTCCCAATAAAACTAGAATGGGATGTCGGCATGGGGAAACATGCAGCAACTGTGAATCCCTGTGCCAGTAAAAGACAGACATGTTCGGGGCATGGAGCCAATCGCTCCCGTGTGAACAGGGCACAATTCCTTTATCTGATTCATGATAAACTTTCTTACATCATTAGGGAGCAATTCAAGGCAACAAGTAAATAAATCACTGAACTACTACTGCTACGCACTGTGCTAAAATCAGAACATTAAATTTAGTTTTTTTGTAATCCACTACTCCAAGGTTTTACTGACAATTTTATAGACCTTATAGGCTGACTAGGGGCAGAAGAGGAACCAGAATAGATAGCCTGTGCCATGAAAGTCTCTTTACATCAACAGGATTACATCTCATTAGTGGCTGTGAGAACCTAGAGTTTTGTTGTTTTTTTTTTAACTGCATCACATGTGAGAGGCAGCAAGGAGTCTACACGTTTCAGAAGCAAGTATGTTCTGATATTACCTGATTACTAATTAAAGTGGTTGTTACCTTACAAAACCCTTTCACTGCCAGCCCCTCTCCTTTATGAGGCAAGAACTCATAGTATAAGTGTTTGTTTAAATCTATGCCTCTAAATACCATTTTCTTCCAGGTATCTTAAGGCCGGTCACGTGACTCCTGTCCGCTCTCCTACTACAATCCAGGGCTGCAGGTGGAGGTACCGAGATCTCCCCCTGAGGTCAGCTAGGAGGTCACGTGACTACTGTGCTGGCTGTTTAGCCCCTCCCATTGTAGCCCTGGATCATAGTAGGAGAGGGGCTGGGAGTCACGTGACCAGCCTGAAGACAACTGAAATAAAAAAAAGTTACTTAGAGGCATCGATTTAAACAAAACACTTATACTGTGAGTTATCGCCAAATAAAGGAGAGGGGCTGCCAGTGGCATTTTGTAAAGTTTTATATACTATGAATAGCGGCAAGAGGGGGGACAGGGACGGACACAGCTCACACAGACAAAGTAGCTGATAGGCAGGTACAGAGGGGGAGAGACGAGAGCTGCGGATGATGGAGGCACGTAAACAGACAACTGTAGTCAGGGCTCAGTACTTTGCCTACATCTCAAGGCTTTGTTTTCAGTTTTAACTGGAGTGTACCTCTGAGTCTACATGTTTTGTTTTCTCTTGAGATAAATGAAGAAAGAAATCATAAGTTTAAAAGCCAGCCATGGATGAATCTAATCTTAGCAGAGACCGGCCGAGATTCAATCTATCTATGGGCAGACTGCGTGTACTGAAGTCGATCCATTGATCGACTTCAAAACAACCAGCCTGTCAGATTTTTTGCATGCGATTACTGCCGATAACCGTAATCATTGTTTACTGCCAGCAGCGAAGGCCTTCTAATGACTGAACACAACAGTGCTGCTGGAGGGATTCCCCTATTGATACTGACTGTTAATGGGGGAAATTGAGCAATTTTCTTTTCTGTAACCCGTGGTCGCAGGAAAGAAAATCACATCATCTATGGCTTGCCTTAGGCTCATATCAATTAACACATACTGCATATGCACTTTCTCAAGAAATAAATGGATACAATGCTTCCAGTGAGTAAAAGCTCTTCTAAGAACACATCGACGAGCCAGGAAATCGCAGTGTTCCCGGACAGCCTGCATCTTTTTCACTTCATCAAAGACGTGGACCCAGACTGAGAGATATCGCCGTATCAGGTTCTCATCGCAAAAATGTACAGCCAGTACTGTAAAAGACACAAAATGATCTTACATGAGGGACAGTTTTCTTTGCTTTTTTTTGCTGACATAATGGAGTAAGGGTCCTTTCACATGAGTGTTCCGTTTGTTTCATCAGTGCAGTCAAGTTTTTTCAAAGAAAAAACAGATCAGTTTACATCAGTTTCTCATCAAGTATTTATCAGTTTTACAGTTTTTTTACACCCACTGCTAATGCAAAAATGGATACAAAACGGACCGCTTGTCCATTTACATCTGTTCCGTTTTTTTAACGGAAGAAAAATAGAGCTTTGATCAGTTCCAAAACACTGATGTTGACGGAAGCGGATGTAAATAGATGTCCATCTGTTTACATCTTTTTTTCCATAGAGATGCATTAATGCCCGTTTTTCATCCATCAACGGATGGATAAAAAGAAAAAAAAAAATGGACAAAAAAAAACGGAACACCTGTGTGAAAGGGGCCTTATACAAAAGAATAATATTTGACACATTTTCAGAACACAAACAATTATAATATTTATAAAACACACATATTGCTCTCTTACTATTCTGCTGCCTCTTTTGTCTACGATAATAAATGTATAGAAGCCAGGATCTTATTGAGGTCTTCATCTTGCAGTACCGAAAGTGCATCAATGCCTTCTGCTCCTTATGCTTCTCCTCCTGAGTGTAAAGGTATAATTCTCTCCACTGAAGCCAAACCTTCAAACAGGAAGAAACCAGAACATGGAAGTTGGGGGGGGGGATGAGAGCGACAAAGGCAATGGTGCACATAATTGTTACAAGTTTTAATGTCAAAAAAAAAAAAAAAAAAAAAAAAAAAAAAAAAAACACACACACACACACACACACTGGAAAATTCACCCTTGACATGCTGGGATGATATAACAGATTTACTTATAGTATATTCTCTCCCTTATCTTACTTTGCCTTGATACTTTAATTTTAAAACCAGGGGTCAGAAATCATTAAGGCATGGCAGATAATATCTTCTAAGAGGGCATAGTGTAGAATGAACCCTGTTGACGATATGAGATGCAAAATCTACAAAGCACTGGTATTTTATACTAGGTCTGTGTCCTGTGATGTACTTAAAGAAAAAAAGATTTTACAGGTAAGTCAAAATCCTAATTTCTTAACTCAGACATTACAGGACATAGAGAAGTCAATATTCATGACTACTTGGGATGTCCCAAAGCACGGGACGTAAGGGGTAGACAACACAGCAAAAAGGCCAGCAACAAGGGAATCTCTCAGAGAGGTTCAAAGGAAGAAGACTGCAGAACAGACAAGACCAGGTTAAGGTCCTATGAAGACAAGGGGCCACACAGGTAGAACAATCTGTGTGACACCTTGCACCAAGCCTTTAATCAAGAAGATAAGTCTCTGAAACAGTAAGACCAAGGCCAAGATCTGTCCCCTGATGGAACTTAAAGCCAGATATATCTTCATACCAGGATGGCAGAAAGGAAAAAAATGTGCCCACAACATACATCAGCAATAAAACGAATTATAAACAAACCTTCCATGTGTGATGATACACCTTGCTGAAGATTGACTCTATAGTCTTGATAAGGGTACTGATTACAGAGTCAGAAACTCCCCTATCCCTCAGGATCTGGGCTTCAACAGCCAGGCCATTAAAGCCAGTGACTGTAAAGCTTGATGAAAGACTGGACTATGCAACAGCAAACCTGGGCGATCTGGTAGAACCCACAGCTCATTTGAAAATAGGTTTATGATGTATGTATAACACATCCTTCTAGGCCAAGTGGGTGCGATCAGAATTATCGGAATTTCCTCCAACTTTATTCTGCACAACAGGCGAGGAAAAAGCTGCAGAGAATGGAAGGCATAGACAGAGTGAGACTGGGGATGGGTAATAGGTTCTACCCTTACTTTACATTACTAAAAAAGTAAGGGTTTTATTGTGTCCTGGACAGATCTCATCTTACCAGCTTGCCTGTGGGTACCTGTCACTGGGAAAGGATGTGATGGGACACATGTGTACCTGGAATTAGGCTTTAAATGTTGAGAGCACTTGAGAAGGTACAGTCTTGTGTAGAAAGTAACAGTCACCTGTTTTCTGCTAAAAAAGGTATGATCATTTGTCAGTTCAGGTAGAACCACTGTTTGACTGCAAGTCCCCTAAACCCTTTTGCCAAAAAGTATGCCTCTGCACTTTCTTTTGCATGCACATTGACATGTAATCTGCCCCCTCCCTAGCGTATCATTATCTGGGAAGTGAGAAAATCATAACATATGGAATTTATACAAAACACAGAAAAGTAGCCAATATTTCCACAAGCATCAAAGACTCATACAGTTTTATGATTTACAAAAGCGATAAAGGTGTAATAGAAATGCATGTGCCTGGAGTCAAAAATGTCCAACATTTCATTTTAGCAATGTAAGAAGTATAGACATGAAAGTGATTTTAAATGAGAAGGTTATATTCACACAGTCTGACATACCCTCATTTGCAGGCTCACGGCCCAGTGTTTTAAGGACAGAGCCTCCATTTCATGGATTCTTTGTCTACGCTGGAACTGGACGACCCACATGTGCCAAGTATAGCTGGTAAAAAATAAACAATGATTAGTCTGACAGGTTGTATAGCAAGTATACTAAAGACTAGGTAGTATACAGTTGCTGTCAAACTCACTGTAGGTCTCCATTTTGTCTGAACTCCAGAGCTTCTGAGAGCATGTGATGCTTGGTTCTGCAGATATGCACATAGATAATCCAGTGATGCCATGCCTGACGCATGATCTGCTTTTGAGCTGTGAACAGGAAATATACAAGTAATGGGAAAGTTACATCTTAACAACAATACAAATATTTTATTAAGTCCATAAACAAGTACTGAGATTACCTATATATAAACACTAGTGAAATCATTAGTGTTAAAAGGATAAGTTCACCTTTGGGAACATGTAAAATGTTGCCACTCTGCAGCGTCTCCCCAATCTGCTGCCTCTTTTGACAGCAAGCAGGGCTGCTCATTGTTACTACTTAAAATAAAAAACACGGCCAGGCGGGTGAATGGGAAACCATTCTGTGAATAAAAAAAAAACAAGTACCAACAGCCTTTGCATCTGTCAGCTTGCAGTTCCCAGTTGCCTGCCCATACAAGATACAAGCAGACAAAGAAAATTGTGATTACTAAAGTGATCACAAATATATATCCATTAGAGTCATGAACAAATACCTGAATTATTTTATAAACATAACAACAATTCTACATTGAAAGGGTAATGAACATATAAAGGACAAGT
>BLSH010322878.1:763539-775404 GCA_018402905.1 Glandirana rugosa | reverse complement strand
TATCAGCGCAGCCACCCTCAGGATCACCCCACTGGACCACCAGGGAGCCGGATCAGGACCATCTGGGAGGCCCCCCCCCCCCGGACATCACACACAGGCCCCCCAGGACCACCAGGGAAGGAAATCAGAGGCCGTCCAGGACCACCAGGGAGCCCCCACTAGACCACCAGGTAAGGGCATTATTGTGCACTGTAGGGATGGCACTGTGCCCATGTATGATGCCTGCCAGTGCCATCCCTAACAGTGCTTGTTGCACCTGTGCCCACCACTGCCACCTATAAGTGCCCACCTATCAGTGCCCACCTGTGCCACCTAAAAGTGCCACCTAAAAGTGCCACCTATCAGTGCCCAGTGCCACTTATCAGTGCCGCCTAGGAGTGTCCATCAGTGCCACATATCAGTGCTCGTCAGTGTTGCTTGTCAGTGCTGTATGTGCCCCATCATCAGTGCAACCTTATCAGTGCCACCTCATCAGTGCCAATCTGTACTGCCTCATCAGTACCCGTCAGTGTAGCCTCATCAGTGCCCATCAGTGTAGCCACATCAGTGCCCATCAGTGAAGGAGAAAATGTACTTTATACAAACTTTTGTGACAGAAACAAAGAAAAATGTTTTTTTTTTTCAAAATTTTCGGGTTTTTTTTTTCTATAGCGCAAAAAATAAAAACCGCAGGGGTGATCAAATACCAACAAAAGAAAGCTCTATTTGTGGGAACAAAATGATAAAAACTTTGTTTGGGTACAGCGTCGCACGACCGCGCAATTCTCATTCAAATCGCAACAGCACTGAAAGCTGAAAATTGGTCTGGTAGGGAAATGTTCTAAGTGCATGGTATTGAAGTGGTTAAAAAAAAAAAAACAAAAAAAAAAAAAAAAAAAAAAAACACCCCCCTTTACATATTAACTAAATTATACACAACACTTTTTTTAAAGGTTATTACCCGATTAAGTGAAACAATAAATCGGCCAACTAGTCGATTATGAAAATAATCATTATATGCAGCCCTAACCCATAGCCAATTGAAGAATAGGCTAGGGCGAGGACAGCCCTGGGTCCCTGGACAGGTAAGTGTCCTTATATTAAAAGTCAAAAGCAACAGTATTTGCTTTTTTTTTTTTTTTTTAAAGGGTAAATTTTATGCATATTTCAAATAAAAAGGATTCCAACATCCATAATATACCTTTTACAAAGGATAATAGCTATGAACAGACATTTTCATACGGTTAAATTGTATGCGCTATTCCATACACTGTTAGCATCCTGATAATAAAGCTTTGTGTGATGAAAGTCCCTCGCAAATCCATTAGGTATTGTACAGAGGTACAAAACAAAGAACAAAGGAAAAGAACAAAAACTGAACCCAAAACATTTTTTTGATAATAATGCACACCACCCTTCGAATAAAATGCAAATAAACCCAACTCTATATTTGTATATACTTAACTCCATTCCGTCCATTTACATACTCAAGTTATTCCTCTAACTCCACATAGACTACACCTCTATGTCCCCAGATACCGATGTAATCCATCCAGCCCATATTTTGTCAAACTATTTAGGACATCCCCTAGAGGTATATGTTAAATGTATACATCAGCAATGCTTTGTTAATCAGCTCCACCCAAAAGAGAAGAGGTGGAGGATCCGGGTCCTTCCATCTAAGAGCCAACACTTTTTTGGCATAAAAGAAGACTAACCTTAGTAGGGTTTTCTGGGAACTTGTGACATCCTCCTCTTCAAAATCTCCCAAGGGGCATCTGGCTGGAGAGTAAATATTTGGAAGGGCTAATTTTTCATATCATTTCAAATCATATGAAAATAGTCACCCATGGCAGTATTGCACCGGAGGCACTCAGATGTATCTGCCCTGCCCATCTTATGAAAGCGTGCCAGGGTATAATATATTCGGTGGAAATAATTAAACTGTATAAGTTTGTCTCTGGCTGAGATAACCGAAGGCAACAGTGATTCAGTAACCTTAGTCCAAGATTCCTCTGTAAGGGATAGAATGTCAGAACTCCACTGAGCAGCCACCCTCTCCATCCTTAAGGAGGAAGTTTAGAATGGTCATCCTTTAAATAGCAGTTTTTGCAAATTAGAGGGGGAAAGCCTGATCTCCCACAACCCAAATTGTGCTGCCACTGCATGACGTAGTTGCAGATAGCGGAAGAAAAAGGTATTGAGAATCTTATATTCAATTTGCAAGTCCCTGAATGTCCTAAAAACCTGGTTCGTGAACAGCTGGTGAACATACCATACTGCGCCCAACATGCCCCTTCTGGGATCTTATATATTTAAACTAGCTGTGGGTTATGCCACAGGGGGGCATTAGGAGAAGTATTCACAGGGGTGCCCTTTGTCTTGTTATTACACATATGAAAGATCCTATAAGACAGTTTGAGAATATCCGCCCTCTTTTCAGGGTATGAGCCATTCCTATATAAAACTTTAATAAGTGCTTCAAATGAGTGTACCAGGGCTGCCTGGGTCACCACTGAAGCAATGTCCAACCATGGAAAGAACCAATGTATATGGGTTAATTGAGACGCCAAGTAATAGCACTGTAGATTTGGGAGAGCCAAACCCCCTGCCTGAACAAGTAAAAATAATGTGTCAAGGGAGACCCTGGGCGGCTTAGATCCCCAAAGAAATTAAAAGAGTAAAGCATTTATTTCAGTAAATATTTTTATTTATTTTTTTGGGACATAAACTGGAGTGTGCCAAAGCAAATAAAAAAGGAATATAGGAATATATATCATTTTGAATACATTGATTTGCCGCAGGAGGTTGAGAGGCAGCCTGGACCAGGTCTGCAAATTATCCCTTAGTTATCCCAATACCTAATGGATTCGCGAAGGACTTTCATCACACAAAGCTTTATTATCAGGATGGCTAACCGTGTATGGAATAGCGCATACAATTTAATCATATGTAACTTGTATGAAAAGGTCTGTTCATAGCAGTTATCCTTCGTAAAAGGTATATAATGGATGTTGGAATCCTTTTTATTTGAAATATGAATAAAATTTACCCTTTAAAAAATTATTGTTTCAATTAATTGGATTAATCCCTCAGTCGAGACACTAGAGAAGACATGTTAATAGAGATATAGGTGCTCAAAAGGTAGCTGGATCTCAACCCCAAAATACTGAAACCTAGAAACTATGTGTAGTGGAACATGCAGCTATAATTTTTTTTATGGGGACTGGAGCTCCTCTTTAGGGTAAAACACACAATTTACAGGAATGGCAAAAGTAAGCATATATTTACCTAGCAGTGGATGGCAGAACCCTTCCAAATGTTCTTCTTATCCAGAGATAGAGAAACTTTCTAGCCAGGTGTCTGCAGAGAGGAAGCAGATCATATAAGGCAGGTTTCATCCATCATTAGCAAGCTTTGGCTACAAAAGTGACACTAAACACTGGTTTAAAAAAATATGTACAGTATATTTTCAAGTACTTATTTTTAAAGTGTTACTAAACCCACAGCAGTAAAATCAGTCTGTATATACTGTAAGGTATGCGGATTATACTCACTGTGGAACCTAAGGGGTCAAACTTCTACAAGCTTTAACCAGAGGCTAACAGAAGTCATAAGACTGCTTGCTATATACTGCTGATGAGAAAGGGTATTTAGCAGTTTATATTTACTTAAATGCATTTCCATGTTCCGTGTACTGTGGGAGACCAAATATAGTGGATGCAGGGTCCAGAGTTTAGTAACACTAACATAGAACGGTTCTAAAGTCTAAGAATTTTAATGAATAGATTGCATTTAGGTAGAAAAAAAGTCCCACTACCCGTAACCGCCGCCCCCAACTCCCACCTTAAACAATTACTCATCTCCTCCACCAATCCAGCACTATCTTGTCAGCAGAACCTCTTCCTGGTCCCAGAGGAGACACAAGCAGGAGTGGGAGCCAAATGCTCCTGCTGCTGTCATTCAAATCCCAGCTCAGGAGAATGCCACCAAAGGTGCTCCCTCAACACACAGCTTGCTGTGGGGGCACTCATAGAAAGAAAAAGCGAATAGCACTGGTGGAGGATTTTAGAAGAGGAGGTAAGGGACCACTCTGTGCAATACCATTGCACAGAGCAAGTAAATATTTAACATTTTTATATACATACAACATCACTTTAAAAAAAAGTACCTTCTGATTCTTTTTTTTCTTTTTTACAGCTGTGATCTGACTTTCTGTTTTAGGATGCCTAGATTTGTTCTCCATGAACCCACTGTATGTAGGAAACATAGCCGCCTTCTTTTGCTTGCTGCTGAAATGGACTAGTGACTACGGGATTGTAGTGTATATAAAGCAGTGCACATGACCGCAACTAACATGCACCACTGGTTTTCAACAAATGAAAGGGAGGGGGGAGTCTGGTTGCTCACGGGCAACATTATAAAAATGTAGGGAATGATTTCATGAACACAGGGCCATTATGTAGTGGATGTGTATGTTTTGTTTTTTTTTTCACAGAAGAAGCTGATCTGCGATGCCAGGCACTGGATGTTTGCCGGTGTTGCGTCAAATTAGACGACCCGTCAAATTTGATAACAGAAGTGACCTTACCAGCAAAAATTGTTTACTGCGCATGTGCAATGTGTTCTAGCATGGCTGCTAAGCAATCCAATAGTTTTCCTATTCTGACAGAACATGAAGGCGGCAGTGGACATCTTATTACACCCAGATAAGTCTGGCATTTAACACTTGTTTTAGCGGTAAAGTCAACCTATATAGCGGAATACAGTATTGTTAATCTGTGATGCTGTTTTTATGGTAAATTTGAAAACCAGTGGCAAGGCTGCAGTCAGAAAGTGATGACGGGGCCATCTTGGTACACCCCACACTGCTCAGCGCCAAACTGATAGTCGTAAGGGTCCAATGACATTTTTGAAAACCCTCACTTGGTCGCATTGATATAGGGGTTTATTTACTAAAGGCAAATCCACCTTGCACTACAAGTGCACTTGGAAGTGCAGTTGCTGTAAATCTGAGGGGGACATGCAAAGAAAATTAAAAAAAACAGCATTTTTGCTTGTACATGATTGGATGATAAAATCAGCAGAGCTTCCCCTCAGATTTACAGTGACTGCACTTTCAAGTGCACTTGCAGTGTACTTGTAGCGGAGAGTGGGTTTGCCTTTAGTAAATCAACCCCATTTCAGTATATATAAGCTCAGTTTACTGCTAAAATAAGTGTGACATTCAAGACTTGCCTGGGTGTAACAAGATGTCAGCTGCAGCCTTCGTGTTCTGTCAGATTAGGAAACCTATTGGAATACATAGTGACCATGCTGGAACGCATTGTGCATGGGCAGCAAGCAATTTTGGTTGGTAACGTTACTTCCGTTACCAAATCTGACGAAACACCGGCACCCACCAATTGTCGATAAAACACACAGAACTGAGATCTGCCCATTCAAATAAGGCAGATCTCTGATCTGACAAGGATGGAATGGATGGATTTTGTGTCCCTACGAAGCAGGGAATAAAATTCATCCCTTCCCCTAGTAAAAGCACCTCACACAGTTCACAAAAACATTGATTAGGCACACAGTTAAAGTGGGAGTAAACTCCCATGCATGAATTCTACCTATAGGTAAGCCTTATTATAGACTTGCCTGTAGGTCAGTGGTTCTCAACTCCGGTCCTCAGGACACACTAACAGGCCAGATTTTAAGTATTACCTTGGGGAGATGCAGACTAGAATACTGCAATCACTGAGCAGCAAATGATATCACCTGTGATGTATTTCAGTTATCCTGCAAACCTGGCCTGTTATGGGTCCCGAGGACCGGAGTTGAGAACCACTGCTATAGGTACAGGAAATATCTCCTAAACATGCACAATTTAGGAGATATTTACTGTATATGCAGCCAGTGACATCGCGCTCAGAAGGAACGCTATACCAGGGGAGGGCTGGCCCAGGGGGTAGGGTGGCAATTGCCCCCCAGGCCACCCTAACTTACATTTAAAATGGCTGATGGCTGCTGCCCGCTCACTTTTTTTTCTTGTGGAGGAAGGAAATAGGGCCCAGGGGCGCAGCCACCAACTAACTGCAGGCAAAGGGGGGGGGGGGGGGGTGCAGAGGGCCGCCCCTACCATGGATCCCGCTAGGCCCATTGGGTGGGCATGGATGGTGAGCTGATTCGGTGGTTCAATGGGCCACTTGACTGGACTTGCCCCCCAGGCCTACGGCTGCCAGCCCTCCCCTGCGCTATACCCACGCCCTTCCTTTAGAGTCCTGGTCATGAAGGAGGAGGGGGGGGTAAATCTTCCGGAGGACAAGTAGTCAAAGAAAAAGAAGATTTTGCACTAAAAAAGTAAATTTGCAGCCAAAGGGCAGAAGGCGGCGACCCGGGCGGCTCACCTGATTCGCAGTTCCTTGAGTCGCCCCCCGCAGTTCCAGGTATAGGTGACGCGGTACTGAATAGGACGTCCGCTCCTCGCCGGCCTCAAGTTGCCAGGGGTTCGGGGAGCCTGGGCCGGACCCCTCTGCTGGGACTTGGCTTTGCCAGGATTATTCATCTTCTACCTGTAAAGACATTGTCTGTCAATGTACGGCTCACGTGTCAGCACACACACCTCACACTTTCCTTTCCCAGTGACACGTCACATTAAAAAAACGATATTCATTCCCTCTGAGAGTCTGACTTGCCGCATTTAGCAGCTCCGTTACCTGAGGCCGGTGACGGTGTAAACAAATACCGCCCTCAGAACTCAGCACCGACTCTCCATCTATACCTTACACTCTGCCGGTCCCGCCCCTCCGCCTCCAACAACATCCGCGCTCCGCTTCCCGCTCGTTGCCTTGGTCACAAGACGCCTTGGGCGACAAAACCATACGGCAGCGCCCTCTAGCCACAGCATGTGAGCATTACCGCAAACTCAGCGGCTGGAATCCCTATAAAAAGCCTTTGTTCAATCTTCGTTTATTAACCACTTGCCTACAGGGCGCTTTCACCCCCTTCCTGCCCAGGCCAGCTTTCAGCGCTGTCGCACTTTGAATGACAATTGTGCAGCCCTGCAACGCTGTACCCCAATTACATTTTTTTGTGAGACAACTTTCTTTTGGTGGTATTCATTCGCCGCTGGATTTTTAATTTTTTGCTAAACAGACGAAAAAAGACCGAACATTTTGAAATAAATAAATAAATTCTGTTATAAAATTTTGTAAATAAGTCATTTTTCTCCTTCACTGATAAGGCTGCACTGACGGGCACTGAAAGGGTGCACTGATGAGGTGGCACTGATAGGCACCAATGAGGAGGCACTAATATGCAGCACTGATGGGCATGGATAGGCAGCACTGATATGCAGCACTGATGGACACTGATACGCGGTACTGATCGTCACTGATAGGGTGCACTGATAGGCAGCATGGATAGAGGGAACTGATGGGCGGCACTCATGGCCACTGATAGACGGCACTGACAGGCATCACTGATAGGCGCTGAAAGGCAGCAGTGATGGGCACTGGCAGGCAGGGAGGGAGGGGGGAGAGAGGACAGAGGAGAGACAGGAGAGCTGCGTATGACAGAGACACGTACGCTGACCACTATGTCAGGGCTCAGCAGCCCTGATATACCGTAGTCAGTGTACAGATGGGAGGGCAGAAACTGGCAGGATCAGCCAGGTATTACAGGTGTAACAGGGGGCCTAATGACACAACACAAGCACTGGAATGAATGGGAGGTGGTTTTCAGGTGCTTTACAGGAGCTATTTCTAGCGTTAAGCACCTGAAAACCGCCCCAGTGTGAAAGGGGTCTAAAAGTGGAATTAAACCCTTCTACCCTTTACAGCCTAGAAAGCTGCTTCGGTTTGATCTGCAACTGTCATGGTGCTACACATGTGATCAGTTATGACACCAGCCATTTGATAGTTGGACAGTTTGGTGGAGGACATAAGCAAATGTGACAGCCATCCCAGCATTCCAGGAATATAACAATTTTTTTTAAACTGTTAAATTAATGGGTTTAGTTCCACTTTATAATTTACTGCTGTTCAGGAGCTCTGGGCTTCAGCCTCCAGCATGAAGAAACAGGAACAGTGGTGGCCTGTGCATTGAGGGCACACGGGCACCCCCCAACCCCCCCCCATCCATGCGCCCAGACCATTTCCCACCCAATTGTGTGATCATTAATTTTTGCTATTTTCACATTACAGTGCCTCCCCGCCAGTCAGGAGACAGGTTGGCCAAAGTGCCAGGAGATCCTATTGGATGCCTAGCACTGTGGAAAAGGAGACACACTGCTGGAGCCTGAGCCACCACTGCCCTGCACTCAGAGAAGAAGAGGGGAGCACACACACAGCAGCCAGTAAGTGCCGCCCAGACCTCCCGCGGGGGAAGGGGGGGTGAGGGGGTGTGGTGCCAGCAGCTGTTCATGTTTCGAGCACCCAGCCTCCCAGCCTATATTTAAGCAATGTACGCAATGAATGTCAAATCAGACAGACTCTTTCTAAACAAAATTGGCTGTCTCCTGATGTATGTGACAAGCCTTCTCCGGGGAGGACGGAGGGGGGATGGGAGGATGGTTATTTACTTCGTATACCCGTCTAATGTCATTGTACAATGCTGTAAATAGTCGAGCCTGGGGGGACATTAATCCTGTGCGCAGAGTTGATACCCTGATCTGTAATGCTGGGCTGTATACCCTGATCTGTGAGGCTGAGCTATATACCCTGATTTGTAATGCTGAGCTATATACCCTGATCTGTGAGGCTGAGCTATATACCCTGATCTGTGAGGCTGAGCTGTATACCCTGATCTCTGAGGCTGAGCTTTATACCCTGATCTGTAAGGCTGAGCTATATTCCCTGATCTGTAATGCTGAGCTATATACCCTGATCTGTGAGGCTGAGCTGTATACCCTGATCTGTGAGCCTTAGCGATATACCCTGATCTGTGATGCTGAGCTATATACCCTGATCTGTGAGGCTGAGCTGTATACCCTGATCTGTAATGCTGAGGTGTATACTCTGATCTTTGATGCTGAGCTATATACCCTGATCTATGATGATGAGCTGTATACCCTGATCTGTGAGGCTGAGCTATATACCCTGATCTGTGAAGCTGAGCTATATACCCTAATCTGTAAGGCTGAGCTACATACCCTGATCTGTGAGGCTCAGCTGTATACCCTGATCTGTGAGCCTGAGCTATATACTCTGATTTGTGAGGCTGAGCTATATACCCTGATCTGTAAGGCTGAGCTGTATACCCTGATCTGTGAGGCTGAGCTATATACTCTGATCTGTGAGGCTGAGCTACATACCCTGATCTGTGAGGCTGACCTATATACCCTGATCTGTAATGCTGAGCTGTATAACCTGATCTGTCATGCTGAACTATATACCCTTATCTGTGATGCTGAGCTGTATACCCTGATCTGTAATGCTGAGCTGTATACCCTGATCTGAGAGGCTGAGATATATACGCTGATCTGTGATGCCGAGCTACATACCCTTATCTGTGAGGCTGAGCTATTTACCCTGAATTGTGATGCTGAGCTATATACCCTGATATGTGAGGCTGAGCTATATACCCTGATCTGTGATGCTGAGCTATATACCCTGATCTGTGAGGCTGAGCTATATACCATGATCTGTTATGCTGAGCTATATACCCTGATCTGTAATGCTGAGCTATATACCCTGATCTGTGAGGCTGAGCTATATACCCTGATCTGTGAGGCTGAGCTGTATACTCTGTCCTGTAATGCTGAGCTATATACTCTGTCCTGTGATGCTGGGGCTGTATACCCTGATCTGTGAGGCTGAGCTATATAACCTTATCTGAAATGCTAAGCTGTATACCCTGATCTGTGATGCTGAGCTATATACCCTGATCTGTGATGCTGAGCTATATACCCTGATCTGTGCTGCTGAGCTATGTACCTTGATCTGTGCTGCTGAGCTATGTACCCTGATCTGTGATTCTGAGCTATATACCCTGATCTGTGAGGCTGAGCTGTATACCCTGATCTGTAATGCTGAGCTGTATACCCTGATCCGAGAGGCTGACCTATATACTTTGATCTGTGATGCTGAGCTACATACCCTGATCTGTGATGCTGAGCTATATACCCTGATCTGTGAGGCTGAGCTATATACCCTGATCTGTTATGCTGAGCTATATACCCTGATCTGTAATGCTGAGCTATATACCCTGATCTGTGAGGCTGAGCTATATACCCTGATCTGTGAAACTGAGCTGTATACACTGATCTGTGAGGCTGAGCTATATACTCTTTCCTGGCCATACCTCACGTCAGCACACAATGGGTTAACGCCTCTTACAGGCGCTCACATGACCACCTATAAATAGCTGAATAAAAGAGAGCCCCTCCCCCACTAAGGTGTTCTTTTTTCTTGGTCTGCTCCAGGCCACCTGTGCATTGCTGTTGATAAGTAGTTTTGTTCCTGGATTTCCCCCCTACCGAACCTGCCCCTCCATGTTCAGCCTCTCATGGAGTTGGAAGACCCAGAATATTGGATGTAAACCTTCCTGAAACTGGGTGTCCCTTGTGCCGGGAGAAATGTTGCTTGTACAGCACTTCTACAGGTGTGGTGTGAGGAAGCTCTGCAATGTCACCATTGGGATTTTTCCTGTCTTGTATAGGTAGCATGCCGCTCTCCTGGCTTTGTTGTCAGTCTAAGAGCGGTGGTGGATGATGTCACAGAGGGCAGGGGGACGGGGGCGCAAGGTAGCGTCTGGCAGTCCCCAAGCAGCAGTAACAGTCTTAGAGCAAGCAGAGGATGTGATTTCTCTCCATCTCTCTGCAGTCCTGTCAGTTTGCTCTATGTGGTGAAGACTTGTTGCTGTTTGCTCCCCTGCTGTGCTGTGTTCCTGGGGGTTAGACACTCTGGCTGGTTTTTGTCTCCTGTCTGCTTCTGGAAGGCTGCCTGGGCTCACCTGCTGCTACCCACCACGCCTGTCCATGGCACAGAAGATTAGCAAGGGTACGGGGGGGGGGGGGCGGTGTGGGACATGTCTTCAAAAGAGTGAGGAATGCTCAAGGAATGCAAATAGTATAGTGGTTCGCATCATTTTAGGAGCAGGAGCCCTAAACGCAAACACATAAGACCCGCCACTGGTCATCCCCATGACCAGGTCAACCTGCATTCCCGCACAGGGTGGCTTTCATGCTCCTCAAGCAAAACATGGCAATGGCTCACATGTGGTTTAAGCAGCGCAATTGTAAATGCCTTGCCAAGCCCTGTATGAATAATGGCCATTAATCGGCATGGATTGCCTCTAATGCCAATGGATAAGGAAGCGTATGCGGCAAATATCCATGTCACAGGCAAGACGCAGGCCCAACCATCGCAAACGCATGCAGATCTTTCCAAATGTGAAAAAGGAAGGACTTCTTTTCCCAGAATGATGGAGTTAAAAGCTCATTGATGAAGAATGGGAGAGATGTGATAAGAAGACCAATTTACAGCAGTGGTCTCCAAGATTTATCCAATGAAGCTGGCTGATGCATGTTTTAAGCAGCGCACTTGCAGGAGTGGATGGGGCCTACCAGCGTCTGGTGCTCAAGTGTCTTTGCCTTTCAATACCTTTAGGAATCCTACGGATTGAAAAGTGGACCTAAGGCTGGTTCACACCAGATGCAGTCCAATGCGTTTTTATTGGAGTCAAAAATGCATGAACAGTGTTTACCATGGATTCCAATTGCCTACGCCAGGGTTTCTCAACCCGTGGTACGCGTACCCCTTGGGGTACGCGCACCACGGGCAGGGGGTACGCCGCGCAGAGCCGAGTGAGACTCCTTGTTCTCACTCCTGCTGCTGTCACGCGACGAATTTTGTACGTAGTCGGTCGAAGTAACCTATTTAGAACCTCTGGTGACGACAT
>BLSH010322878.1:746141-760206 GCA_018402905.1 Glandirana rugosa | reverse complement strand
GTGGGCACTGCACTGATGAGGCTGCATATGGTGGGCATTGCATTGATGAGGCTGCATATGGTGGGCATTGCATTGATGAAGCTGCATATGGTGGGCACTGCACTGATGAGGCTGCATATGGTGGGCATTGCACTGATGAGGCTGCATTTGGTGGGCACTGCACTGATAAGGCTGCATTTGGTGGGCACTGCACTGATGAGGCTGCATTTGGTGGGCACTGCACTGGTAGGCTTCATGTGTGTGCGCATGTGTCTACCGGTCTGCTAATTTTGTATTATGTGTGGGTGTCATTGTGTTCATTTGTGATTTTGTGTGTGTGTATCTGTCATTGCAGCATGCACACATACCGTGATATTGCACACCAACAAAAACCATCACACACAGACATTACACACGCACACAGAAACCGTGACACCCAAACAATAAAGTTCTCGAGACAGGGGTACTTAGAATTTTTTTTTAGACCTGCAGGGGTACTTCATCGTAAAAGGTTGAGAAACACTGGCCTACGCCACCCCAGTGCAGTGTGTTCCAGTACAGTTAACTGAAGGAGAACATGTCATATTTTTTATCTATAAAATGCATCTGTAACATGACAAACGCATTGAAAAAGCACCTGAACACCCCAGAAAGGTGAAAGCAGAAAGATCTTTTCAACTCAGAAATTGTGGTAAAACTGGCCTGCAGACTTGCAGAAAATCTATACAGCAGCAGGTTTTTTGCCTGTTGACTAGCAACAGCGTTAACTGTGATGTTTAAAGCATTACAAAAAATGGCCTTTAACCACTTCCTTACTGGGCACTTAAACCCCCCTCTTGCCCAGACCAACTTTAGGCTTTCAGCGCTGTCGCATTTTGAATGACAATTGCACAGTCGTGCGACGTTGTACCCAAATAAAATTTTTATAATTTTTTCCCCACAAATAGAGCCTTCTTTTGGTGGTATTTGATCACCTCTGCAAAGAGCGACGATTTTGAGAAAAGAACAATATTTTTAACTTTTTTGCTATAATAAATATCCAAAAAAAAAAAATTATTCATCAGTTTTGGCAAATATATATTCTTCTACATATTCTTGGTAAAAAAAATCGTAATCGGCATATTTTGATTAGTTTGCGCAACTGTAATCGCGTCTACAAACTGTGGGAATTGATTTATGGCCTTTTACTATTTTTTTTATTAGTAATGGCGGCGATCTGCGATTGTTATCGGGACTGCGATATTGCAGCAGACATGTCTGACATTTTTGACACATTTTTGGGACCAATGACATTTATACAGCGATCAGAAATTTAAATGTCCACTGATTACTGTATAAATGTCATAAATGTCATTGGCAATGAAGGGGTTAACCTGAAGGGGGGCAGTGAAGGGGTTAACTGTGTTCCCTGGGTGTGTTCTAACTGTGAGGGGGCTAAGCTGGTTGGGACATAACAGATCTAACTGATCCCAGTGACAGGGATCAGTAGATCTGTCATGTCCCGTTCACAGAACGGAGAACCGCCGTGTTTACATTGGCGGTTCCCCGTTCTGCAGCTGCTAATGGTGATCGGTGGGTCTCGGGCGGATTCGGCATGCCCACGCAGCGTGCTGTGGCTGCGAGAGTGTGCCGCCGCAGGCTGCGAGTGCGGGCAGGGAGCGTGCACAAAGGAGGACGTCCATAGACGTCCTCCGGGCATTTCAGAGCCGCGCTGTATCCGTCTTTTGGCTATAGCGCGGATCTGAAGTGGTTAATTAAAGGGGAACTGGCAGGAATGGGCATGGTTCTGAAGGACTTGAACCTGGCTGCTGACTTTTGGTCGAGGCTTCAATAGACCAAGTTCTAAGGCTGGCGCATTGTCACGGCAATGGGAGCCTTGTGGTGGCACCACTGGAGGGTGGCTAAAGCTTCCACACAAGCCCTTTGTAACATTCTCCATAATGGGAGGTTGTTGTTTGATAAAACGTTGGACAAAGTGAGTGACAGAAGAAATGTCCAGAGTGTGGCCACAGTGTAATAAAAGGAAGGAGCAATCCTTTTGCTCAAGTCAGTTGATCTTCAGAAGGGTTCAGGAGGCCAAATCTTACAGGCCGGGCTGAAATTTACCAGATCACAGTGAAGGGCACTCAAACTTCTTGTTTACATGGAATCAAAACCCAGAGCAGGTTGCTAGACAAGTGGAAAGTCTTTGAAGGTGGGCCCAACCAGTGTTTTCCAGTGGAAGCCAGGGTAGCCTCCTTTTTTTGAGGGTTTAGGCGACAAACATCAAAGACAGTTAGCTGGGAGTACAATCACCAAATCCTTTCATTCAGGTCCACCAGATCTCAAGAAGAAAGAATTTCTGCAAGATCACGTATAAGAATTATACTGCGACAAGTCCATAGTGCTGGTGCCACCAATGGAACAGATCTGGTGAGGTTTCTCCATTCTTTCTAGTACCCAAGGCATCAGGAGCTTTCCCTACTGTCTGTGTTTGAAGAAATCAAATAGGTACATACACAACAAAAGGTTCAAGGTGGAGTCTGTGCAAACAGTCATGGCGATAGTTCAGCATGAGCACCGGTTAGAGTCAATCGACCTGGCTGCCATATACTTCCATTATACGTAACACCAGAGACATTTGAGATTTGTGGTGTCTGACTGTCACTTCCAGTTCGGGTGTTTGCCATGTTTAGAATTGGCACAGCACCAAGAAACTTTTTGAACATTTTGTCGGCAGTAGTGGCAGTAATTGGTCTTTGGGAATAAGGCTCTACCACTACTTGGACACTGTTTTTGATTGTCGCAGGTGTAAGCCAGGAGCTGGCAAAGCATCACAATCTTGTCCTAGAAATCCTTTTTCCAAGTTCAGTCGACTAGTGATCAAACAGGAAAAACAGTGAAGCCCTTCTTAAACTACTCCAAGATCCTTCACGGATTCATACCCGAATATGTAATAAAAGTGGTATTCCAAAACTGCAAAATTTGCAAAATAACAATCTGCCTATGAAGAGTCACGGAGACAGCATTTATATCAGCGAGGAATTGCATTGTCCCCATTGGGACATTTTACAATGGCCATTCCAGTGCTGCATTGGGCCAGGTGGCACATGGGGGCTTTTCAATTTGCCTTCCTCAGTCAATGGGATGGGCTTACTATGGATCAGAAGGTTTTTGTGTCTACACAAGTTGGCAAGAATGGAAGTTTTTTGTGGCGTGTCTCTCAGCCCAGGAGATGGAATGATTCTGACATCGGATGCCAGTCTGCCTCCAGTCTGAGGAGACCAGTGCATGGGCATTGGAGCCTAGTGACTGACTTAAATTAAGTCACGGGAATTTTCACGGGACTCTTGCTTTTACCTATTTACTTTTGGATTTATGCGTTTTGAATTGGTGTGGTGGAGGAGTACATTTGAATATTTTAGTTGTCAAACAGACTTGGAATTCAACACACAAAATTGGATTTTCTGAACACTGTCACATGTTCACGGGACTCTTGCTTTTACCTATTTACTTTTGGATTTATGCGTTTTTGTACAAGGATATTTTTGTTTATGTTGATTTATTTATATTGTCCCATTTTTGAGTTATACACAGATTTAATTTATTGTATTGAATTCATATTCACAATCCAATATTTGTTATTTGTATTGTCACATTTTTGAGTCATACACAGATTTAATTTATTGTATTGAGTTTACGACACAAAGCGCAGATTCTTTTCACTTTATTCACTCTTGAGTGGTCAATCCCCCACTTGATACTCTGCAGCTGTGTCAAGATTAAGTTTCTCTCTACATAGGGTAGCGCAGTGGTATACATTTTGTTTTTTTTTTCTAGCCTTGAAAACCTTTCATGATCTTTTCTCCAAGAGGCCCGAGTGAAGTTGATGTTTGACACCAAGACAACAGTAGTTTACATTGACCACCAAGGGGGCACCAAGTGTCTGTCTTTTCCTGTTACTTTTTGTAACAAACTTTCACTGGGTGGAGAGCCGCTTACAATACAGTTAACTGCAGTTTAATTACTGGAAAGGCAGGATCCACTAACGGATCAGTTAGGCAAATTATTTTACAACAATACGTACCTCAACTAGTATTGGCTCTATGGTGCATTCCATCAGTAGTTCTCATAGGGAGTCCACTGAACACACAGCTTCCAGTATTTGTAACAAGTTACAAAGGTGTAGTGATAGAAAGGTGGATTCACAGTACCATGGGGATTTTTTCCATTGGTGTCTGTCTTCCTCCAGTGTCCTTGACTGTGAAGATTCTTCTGAAGATTTGGACAGAACACGTTTATGCCATACAGGTGCTTTCACCTGTCGAGGAGGCCTTGATTTTCATTGCTTCCCTAGATGTCATCAGCACCACCAATCCCATTCCTGGTCAAACAAGATCTTTTATGCCAACGTCAATGGCAGCACCCCAATCCAGTGAGACTCTTAATAGCCTGGCTATTGAATCAGCCAGACTAGTGGTGCAGGGATTCTCATCCAAGGTGGTTCAGACCTTGAAGACCACAAGGCCATGAGCACTATATAGAAGAGGATCTGAAGGAAGTTTGCTCTGTTTGCTTAGCAAAGTTTTCTCTCAAGTGTCCCCAGCTCTAGCCAATATCCTGGACATTTTTTACAATTGGCGCTTGAGGTGGGTCTGACATAGAACTCCATTTATAGTACAGGTCTCTGCCTTTATCCTCTTTTTCAGGCTGGTGGAAGAGCCATCAAACAAATGCTTCATGCAGGCCATAATCCATATACAAACACCAGAGAAATCCTTGTTCCATTTCAGGGGACTTAGGCTTGGCTCTGAAAGCACCAGGCATCCCGTACTCCAATAGCTTCATTTATGGTGTGCTTCCTAGTGGTTAGACTATTTCCTCTGACAGCGATTGCTTCAGACAGAAGGAGGTTGGAGATTGCAGCAAAGATCACTTTTGTGTCGTGATACTACGTTCATCTCCAAAGCTCAATTCTAAAGTGATGTGCAGTTTTCAGGAAAACTGGGATCAGTCCCTCCAGGCATTCACACGGAGTCACTGAGTACAGCAGGAGGACTTCAGGTCCTTACACAACTTGCTACCAGTGTACATGTAAAGGTCAAAAGACGAAGGAAAGTGGATAATTGTTTCATTTCACCGTCAGGTTCTTGAGTCCTCTTCTGTTGGTTTACCAGGGTGAATAGATTGGCATTCAGGAATAAGACCTTTCTGACCAGGAACAGGTGCAAGCTCCTTCAACCCGAGAGGTGGCAGATTTGGGGTAGTTGTGCCAGGATTCAGTGGAAGATGTATGTGAGACAGCTAGCTTTTCACTCGACTTTACGGGCATGCAAACTTCTGCAAAGTTTGGGATGAGACCAATAAATATTTCTTGTCTTTGGCAGTGTTTTCTTGATTGTCAATGTTCCTTTTTATGTGTTCTCTCCCGCCCATTTATTCAGCTAGTTATATCCCATTGTGTGCTGACGTGAGGTATGGCCAGGAATATGGAAAATTGTTATCAAATACTTACCGTAATTTTCCTTTCCTGGCCTATCCTCACGTCAGCACAGGACTCCCTCCCTAGTGGCCTGTCCCAGGCTAAGATATCAAACACCTTAGTGGGGGAGGGGATGTCTTTTATTCAGCTAGTTATAGGTGCTCATGTAAGCGCCTGCAAGAGGCGTTAACCCATCGTGTGCTGATGTGAGGATAGACCAGCAAAGGAAAATTACAGTAAGTATTTGATAACAATTTTCCATAGTCCTGTGATGCTGAGCTATATACTCTGTCCTGTGATGCTGGGGCTGTATACTCTGTCCTGTGATGCTGAGATGTATACTCCTGACACTATGGGTGGAAGCAAGTGGAATACAGGGGACAGAGTGGGTGGATGCTATAAGGGGTGGGTCTTATGAGAAGTGGGAGGGGTCAAAAAGGAAGGACAGGGTCTGGCGCCCCCATCCTTAAACTTTACCAGCCGTCACTGAACAGGAAGAATGCTTAAGGCACATTACAGCACACACTAATGTTTGTAGTATAATTATTAATGTGGAATGCTAAAGAACATTATTTTTTATCATGTTGTTATGGGTGGAATTTCCTTTCAAATTTGGCTGTTTGTGAACATAACAACTACAAATTTATCCAAAGTTATGAATTATCCGAAATAGCGAATGCCGTAAGTAAACAAATGGAACATAACAAATTTATAATAATAAATAATAATAATATTTTTATTATTTATTATGAATTTGTTCTGTTCCATTTGTTTAGATGTGGCATTCGTTATTCCGGATAATTCGTAATTTCGGATAAATTTGTATTTGTTCACTAACAGCCAAATTTGAAAGTAAATTCCAATACCTATAATTTAATAGTTAATATTAGTTATTATTTGGAATTTTTGGATTTTCATTCTTTCTTAATTAGGGATTTTCTTTCTTATTTTCTTATTACACCCTGAACTGCAAGGATAACATTTAGACATGTGCAATTAGTTTTGCCCCGAATTCGGTTTTTAACTAATTTCAAC
This sequence comes from Glandirana rugosa, assembly GCA_018402905.1. NCBI lineage: Eukaryota > Metazoa > Chordata > Amphibia > Anura > Ranidae > Glandirana > Glandirana rugosa. The sequence goes on along the minus strand of BLSH010322878.1, from coordinate 753,731 downwards.
AAATTTGTTAATTTGGAAATTCGAGATTTCGGAAATTCAAAATTTGGAAATTCAAAAATCCGAAAATTCGGAAATGCGAAAATCCGAAATTCAAAAATGCGGAAATTCGGAAATCCGAAAATTCTAAATTCGTAAATTCAAAAATTCGTAAATTCAAAATTCGAAAATTCAAAAAATCCGAAAATAAGCATGAAAATCAGAAAATTTAAACAAACAAAAATCCGAAAATAAGAACAACAATCCGAAAATTCGAAAACCCGAAAATTTGAAAATCTTAAATAATATCTAACTAATAATAACGTAACTATTACTAGCTATTAAATTATAGGTATTGGATTTTCCTTTCAAATTTGGCTGTTTGTGAACATAACGAATACAAATCCGAAGTTATGAATTATCCAAAATAACGAATGCCGTATGTAAACAAATGGAACATAACAAATTTATGATAATAAAATGTTATTATCATTATTTATTATTAATTTGTTCTGTTCCATTTGTTTAGATGTGGCATTTGTTATTTTGGATAATTCAAAACTTTGGTTAAATTCGTATTCGTTACGTTCACTAACAGCCAAATTTGAAAGGAAATGCCAATACCTATAATTTAATAGTTAATATTAGTTAGTTATTATTTCGAATTTTCGTTCTTTCTTATTTTCGGATTTTCTTTCTTATTTTCGGATTTATGAGTTTCTGAATTTTCAAATTTCTGAATTTTCGGATTTTCAAATATTCTACTTCTGAATTTTTGAATTTCTAATTTCCAAATTTTCCAATTTAGAATGTAGTCTGCCCCATGTGAAAGGGGCCTAAAGTAGTTGAAAAACCCTGAAATGAAAAATGTAACCTCATGTAGTGTGTACTTGTCTCATTCCATAGAACTTAGTGTGTTTTCTGTCTGTTCCTTCCTTCTCCTGCTAACTGCATGGATGACTTACTGTATGGCAGTTTATCCAGGCACAAAGCAATCCCGGGAAGCGGCCCCACTCTAGCACACAGAAAGTGATTGACAGTCTCAACTGTGAATATTTTTCTATATGACTATGTGTGGGATGGGGGTGTCCTTTCCCTCCACTCCGGTCTCATATTACACTCAGCTCTGTGTTCTGTGTTGTGGAGTGTGTGATCAGATTCATGCCCTCTGCATTCTGTAAGCTAAGAAATGCTATCTAAACTGGGTACTTTGGTGATCTGACCAGTGACACACCTCCTGTGTTATTGTGCCTCCACTCTCGATGAATGAGCACAGGGGACACCTTTGGACATCATTTATTTTCCTTTTGGGGTAAGGTTTTTACATGAATAAACAAAAGCAAATCATTGTAAGCACCCCTGTCAGCGTTAAACTGAAACACTCTGCTGGAGAGTGTGTTCTTCTGAAAAACATCAGATTTCTGGCCAGATCACCAGATGAAAATACGTAGAGGAAAGAAAGCCTAAAAAAGAGAGTGAATGCATCAATCAAATCTAAGAATTGGTAAGCTGCAATATACTAAATGTTTGCTTTTGGGTTTAACACCCCTTTAATCAGTTTGTATCACCCGAGGCTTGTCACTTCAGTGGATATAAGTGTTTGTTATAACTTTAACAAGCAGTTGCTTACAAGTTAAAAATCAGTATTTTTTGCTATACAATCACTTAGAACCCCCAGATATTATACATTTTTATAGCAGAGACCCTATAGAACAAAATGGCGGTCGTTTACATTTTTTATGTCACTCAACAGTTTTTCAACTTTAATAAATTAAAAAACAAAACATAATATATACCCCATTTTTTTTGTATAATATGAAAGATGATGTTACACTGAGCAAATAGATACCTAACATATCATGCTTTAAAATTGCCTGCGCTCGTGGAATAGCGCCAAACTATGGTACTTAAAAATCTCCATAGGCCACGCATTCAAAATTTCTACAAATTACCAGAGTTGCAGAGGAGGTCTAGTACTAGAAAGATTGCTCTCGCTCTAACGTTTGTGGCGATACCTAACGTGTGTGCAAATGTAATTTCCATATGTGGGCGTGACCTATGTATGCGTTCACTACTACTAAAAAAAATATATATTTAATTATATTTTTTTAAATTTTTGCACTGTCCCTTTAAAAAAAAAAAAAAAAATCACTTTTATTGCTATTGCACGGAAGCAGCAGGAGGGGGGGCACCTCTCTCGCAGCTTCTAAAAGTGATCTTGCAGTGAATCCGCCGCTGGGATCACTTTTATGGGAAAGTTGATCATCTGAGGAAAAAAAAAATACCGGGGTTATGGCATCTAGGTGACCTCAAAACCATAACGTTTATTAACTGTTAGGCGGTTGGAAAGTGGTTTTAAAGCGTATGTTACCCCAACATCCTGTTCTCTTTGTATTTTTTATATTTCTTCCTTTGTCTGAAATACCTGGTGATCCTGCCAGTTCCCCTGCTTTCCTATCTCAAACTGACCACACTAAACATAGAAGCAAATCCATCCCAACATGGTCAGTTTTCTGACTGTGCTGGAAGCACAGCCTGCCTGTCCACCAATGGCCATGACTTGTGCTGACACACCTTCCTGCGCAGTTCTTCACTGGAAAGATCAGCTACTGCTCTTTTTCTGCCTCCCTGCAGTCTCCACCCCCACTTGTCCAAGTCCCCTGTGCAGATGAGAACAGAGAACATGTAATCACAAATATTTTGTCTTGCATTTCTATTTTAAAGTGAATGGGTTGTTTTACAAGGTGAGGGTTTATCTTTAGCATCATTGGTTATTTCATAATTATCAAAGTCTGTTCTGCTCTTACATTGTCTACAGGTATTCTTGCTTGCATCCAGTTATAAAGAGACCGCTAGGTATGTACGCTTATCTTCATTTGTCTTTTTCTGTTACCTCTAATTGGCTTTCCTTTTTTTGCAGCTGCCTGTATGGACCAGTCACCACCAGAAAAGATCTTCAATGTGCCACTAGGTAGGAGGTCAGGCTAAGGCCTCATACACACAAACATTCTTACAGCCGCATTTTTGAGCTTTTTTTTACAGCTTAAAAACGCCTCTCCATGTTATTCAATGGCCTCATACACACACAGACTTTTTTGAGCTGTAAGTGGCATAGGCGTTTTTAAGCTAAAAAAAAAAACCCACCACGACCAGCGTGTTCCTTCTAGAACTGTTTCAACGCCAACGCCGGGAAAAGCTCAAAAACTCAGTTCAACGTTGTATACAGAGCGTTAAGCCTCGTCCGGCATTTCTCTGCCTCTATTGAAAATCAATGGTTCCCTATGGGAGCCCATTGATTCGAATTGAAGTCGCACCAGAAGTCGGATCATGATGATCCAACTTGCGGTGCGACTTGTGTGCTAAGGATCTTGAAGGATAAACCCCCCGCAAAAATGAAAAAAAAAATTAGCGTGGGGTTCCACCCCCAAGAGACACCAGACTCTTTGTTCTGGTATGGAGTTTAGGGGGAGCCCCCACGCCAAAAAAAATGGCATGGGGTCCCCACCAAAATCCATACCAGACCCTTATTCGAGCATGCAGCCTGGCAGGTCAGGAAAGGGGTGGGGCGAGTGAGCGCCCCCCCCCTGGACCATACCAGGCCACATGCCCTCAACATGGGGGGGTTGGGTGCTTTGGGGCAGGGGGCCCCCCCCCACCCCAAAGCACCTTGTCCCCATGTTGATGAGGGCAAGGGCCTCTTCCCGACAACCCTGGCCGGTGGCTGTCGGGGTCTGCGGGCAGGGGCTTATTGGAATCTGGAAGCCCCCTTTAACATAGGGGCACCCAGATCCCAGCCCCCCACCCTATGTGAATGAGTATGGGGTACATTGTACCCCTACCCATTCTCCTAAAAAAAGTGTCAAAAATAGACATACTACACAGCTTTTTAAAGTATTTTATTAAATCAGCTCCGGCGTCTTCTCCCTCTCCAGGGCATGATGGGGCGGTGATGTCACAAGGGGGAGGATCATCATGATCCGACTTCTGGTGCGACTTCTATTCAAATCAATGGGCTCCCATAGGGAACCATTGATTTTGAATAGAAGCAGAGAAACGCAGCTGAAAGCTAGCCTGGCTAAACATGCATTCATGTCAATGCAAAACGTTGATAACATTGCATTTTTAACGCCAATGCAACATGCTGATAAAATCGCATTTTTAACGCCGCTTTTTTCTTGTAGTCGGTACTAGCTTTACAGTTCAATTTTTTTTATAATGCCCGTGAGTATGAGGCCTGACAGTAAATGCTGGCTACCAAAAAAAATTTAATACTTACCCTTCTGTAATTTTCCTTTCCTGGTGCCTATCCATGACAGCATACGCATGGTTGACAACCCACCCCCCCCCCCCCCGCTCGGCCAACCCACAGGACCATAATAACTCTGTAAAAGAGAGAGATGCCCCCCGCCCCCTTTCTCGTAACTAGACTCAAACCAGCCAGAAGGATAAGAATGAGGGAGGGAAATATCTATGCTGCCATGGATAGGCACCAAGAAAGCAAAATTACGGAAAGGTAAGTATTCAATTTTCCATTTTCCTGGTGCCTCCATGGCAGCACATACGCATGGTAAATAACTCCTACCAGGGAGGGAATGCTGATGAAACAATTTTTTTTAATTGACTGTCACGAAACAGAAAACTGTAAGGTCTTCCTCCCAAAATCCCGTGAGGTGAGACTAGCTGTAGTGAGCCATAAACGTGGAGAACGAGGACCAGCTTGCTGCCTTGTAGAATATTTCTGGAGAGACCTTTCAAGGCTACCCAAGATGATGAGAAAACCTCTAGTCCAGTGCACATTCACTTCCTGAGGAGCAGGAAGCCCTCTAGCCTGTAACCATAACCCTATGTGGCTTTGATGACAAAAAAGAGAAAGGGGGCAGAGTCGCTCTCTTTTATAGAGTTATTATGGTCCTGTGGGTTGGCCGGGGGAGGAGCAACCATGCGTATGCTGCCATGGAGGCACCAGGAAAATTGTTTTTTTTTTTTTGTAGCCAGGTGCTGGCTAGTCTGCCTGTGTCATTGTGGGACATTCTTTAACAAAGACTGCCTTAAAGGCAGGGCCAGATTAACATAGGGGCTATTGGAGCTGCAGCTCCAGGCCCCTTCCTTAAAAAAGGCCCAGCCCAATAGTGTGAGTGAGTCACTAATACTGCCAAGCCCTGCTCTGTATACAGTATACACATGATTGATATATAAATTGCGGCAGCATATTTCATTTGTTTTAACAAAAAATTGTTCCCATTTTCATTTTATTTATTTTCATAATTTAGGCCCACCAAAATCCTCAGCACCAGGCCCATGATGCTCTTAATCTGGCCCTGTTTAAAGGAGTTGTAAAGGCAGAAGGTTTTTTATCTTAATGCATTCTATGCATTAAGATAAAAAGCCTTCTGTGTGTAACAGCCTCCCCAGCACCCCCTTATACTTACCTGAGCCCCATCTCTGTCCAGCGATGTCCACAAGTCTCTTGGCTGTCTGGGACTCTCCTCCTGATTGGCTGAGACACAGCAGTGGCGCCATTGGTTCCCGTGGCTGTCAATCAAGGTCAGTTAGCCAATCAATAGTGGGGGGGGGGGCGGAGAACGGCAGCTCACTGTTTGAATGGACACACGGAGCTTCAGCTCAGCTCGGATGCCTCCATTGCAGGCTGCTTGCTGTTGGGGCACTTGACAGGAGGGAGGGGCGGGGAGCAGCAAAGAGGGACCTGAGGAGAGGAGGATCCGGGCTGCTCTGTGCAAATCCACTGCAACAGACCAGGTAAGTATAACATGTTTGTTAAAAAAGGAGACTTTACAATCACTTTAAATTTGTTTCCCTCTAGTGTTCAGCCTGGCCAATGCGACATCATTTCCTGAAAGCAGAGAGAGAGAACGCACTACCGAAAGCAGGGGATTGTGGAATATGTGGTCCAGAGAGCTGGGTTTTACATGGAGCCAGTGCTGCTGCAAATTACAAGTTCCAGGCGGCTGGAGAGAGAGGAATGCTGGGAGAGGCCATAAAGCCTGGCCTGGTGAGGAGTTCATCCTCTTGGGACCACAGCCTTCAGTTGAGAGCAGGGTCCTGGCTGCTCTGGGGAATGTGAGCAGGCACCGTGGCCCAGACAGCGTGGAGAGTCTTCAGCGAATGAGCTATACACCTGCAGTCAGATCCACTCTCACTCTCATCATTTACATCCAGCCCCAGCTGAATCCCAGTGTCACTGGGTGCATGGTCAGGCACCCTTCACTGGTTGCAGATTCTTCAAGAGCCTGTTCAGGGACATCCTATTCCCTTGATGCTTGGTTTCATCAGGATTGGCGAGCGGGCAGAAGCCCACCCTGTGTACATTCAACAAAAGACACTGCATGCAGACACCTTTACCCCATCTGTTTACATAAAAGCAGGAAACACTTTGCGTATGCTATCCACTATTGCTGGTCACCATTGCACAGCAATCTCTCTGAGTCCTTGTTGAGCTTACTGAAGATTCTGAACACCTAAATACAAGGATTTCTCTTCCCTCCCACTTAAAGGACTCATTGTTCACGCCAGTGGCAAACTGACCATTAGGACACTTGGGCACTGCCCGAGGGCCCCTGGCCAGTAGGGGGCCCCATCAGGGTTGCCAGCCTCAGTAAAACCAGGGACAGTATGTAAAAATCTGTGTATTTTACATCTATCCCTGAAATGTCCCTTACCGACATTCTTTTGCTACAAAAATCCTGAGCCTATAGTTTTCCCGCCCTCCACTGCCTCCTCAGCCAATAAGAACACAGTGTACACACCTCTTTCCCCATTGCAACTTTTTCTGACTTCAGAACACTGAGAGCCGGAGATGCCGACTGCTGGAGGACAGGAGAGGGAGGAGTGCACAGCCTGCAGTGGTGGGACAGGCAAGTAAGCTGGCTGATCTCAACATGTATTGTTGTCAGTGCTTACCCTGGTGAGGAGGAGGAGGGGGATGCTGCATTTCCTCTAGCAGGGCTCCTCCTTTTTCTGAAGCAGTCAGATCGATTTTCGGTGTGAGGAGGAGTGTACTGCTCCTGGAGGAAGGATATTCAAAACTTCTCCCCCAGTCTCTGCTGCACCTCCCTTCTCATTACCTGCCCACCAGTACACAGGCACAGTCCTCTCCTCTCCTGCATTACCACCTTCTATGTCTGTAAACTAGTGGGGAACTACAAGAACAAGGTGCTACTCTGGGGGATCTGCTGCAAGGTGCCACTCTGGGGGATCTGCTGCAAGGTGCCACTCTGGGGGCTCTGCTCCAAGGTGCCACTCTGGGGGATCTGCTGCAAGGTGCCACTCTGGGGGATCTGCTGCAAGGTGCCACTCTGGGGGCTCTGCTGCAAGGTGCCACTCTGGGGGCTCTGCTGCAAGGTGCCACTCTGGGGGATCTGCTGCAATGTGCCACTCTGGGGGCTCTGTTGAAAGGTGCCACTCTGGGGTCTCTGCTGCAATGTGCTACTCAGGGGGCTCTGCTGTTATCTTGTACTCTGGGGGGCTCTGCTGTTATGTGGCACTCTGTGGGAGGGGATTCTGCTCTTATGTGGTACTCCTGGGGGAGCTCTGCTGTTATGTGGTACTCTGGCAGAGCTCTGCTGTTATGTGGTACTCCTGGGGGGGGGGGGGGGG
>BLSH010322878.1:725838-742186 GCA_018402905.1 Glandirana rugosa | reverse complement strand
AGGGTCCCCAGAGAGCCTCTCCCTTACATCAGGGTCTACAGAGAGTATCACACTTACATCAGGGTCTACAGAGAGCCTCCCCATACATCAGGGTCTACAGAGAGCCCCCCCCACTTACATCAGGGTCCTCAGAGAGACCCCCCACTTACATCAGGGTCCTCAGAGAGACCCTTCCTTACATCAGGGATCCTCAGAGAGCCCCTTCCTTACATCAGGGTCCCCAGAGAACCCCTTCCTTACACCAGGGTCCACAGAGAGCCTCTTCCTTACATCAGGGTCCCCAGAGAGCCCCCTATACATCAGGATCCCCAGAGAGCCCCCTATACATCAGGGTCCCCAGAGAGCCTCCCCATATATCAAGGTGCCCAGAGAGCCTCCCCATACATCAGGATCCCCAGAGAGCCTCCCCATTCATCAGGGTCCCGAGAGAGCCCCCCTATACATTAGGGTCTCCAGAGAGCCCTCCCTATACATCAGGGTCCCCAGAGAGCCTCTCCCTTACATCAGGGTCTACAGAGAGCCTCTCCCTTACATCAGGGTCCCCAGAGAGCCTCCCCATACATCAGGGTCCCCAGAGAGCCCCCCTATACATTAGGGTCTCAGAGAGCCTCCCCGTACATCAGGATCCCCAGAGAGTCTCCCCATACATCAGAGAAAGAGGGGGGTGGATGAGAGGGGGTGACACAGAGACCCCCTAGCCCTGCCTGCAGTCCCTACTGTCCCAGCCTCTGTCTGTGTGGGTAGGTGTGTGTGATCCACCTACCTCCCACCCGTCTTAGGTCAGTCTTTTTTTCTTCCTATTCCATGACAGTCACAGCGAGCTAGGAGAGGAGCTTGGAGAAGGAGTGCAGGCTCTGGGAGGCACCGGGGATGCTGCTTAGGGTAGTGGTGAGGCCTCATCTTCTATCTCTCACTCCCTCCTGGGCTCTTCCTGGCTGCAAGTGGGCAGGGCTTAACTCTTTAGACCCCACCAGCACTAGCGCGGAGGAGGAGGAGGAGGAGGAAGTGGAACCCTCCTCCGCTTTGAATGCTGGGCAGGGAGGGAGTCGTGGCCATGACATCACTGGTTGCTAGACACTAGGCGGATCTAGCAAACAGTGACCAGGAGTAGAGGCAGGTGGAGGCGAGGGCGGAGCTGGAGCCAGCGCTACCGTGGCTCAGTCTGCCCCTGCCTCCTCCTGCATTCCAGACCGGGATATACCTGCTAATTGCAGAACTGCACCTACCCAGTAAGAGACTCAGGGCTATGGGCCTCAGACTCTGGGCTATAGCCCCAATAGCCACCCCCTAGCAACGCCCCTGCTGCCCCCATTTCTCAGTTTAAATGCATGTCCAAAAAGTTCCTAAATTCCATACCAAGAAGCTCAGTGCCCTTGTGTGAGGGATGCAGGCCATCTCTCTTGTAAAGTTCAATGTCCGACCACCGTGTAGCATCATGACTAACATAACCAAAACCTTCAGCTTCGCACCAATTCTTTAACCAAACATTGAACTCTGCTATACGGAGTACTTTCTTGTGTTCTCCATTATGCACAGGTAAGACCTCTAAAAATGTAACAGTACACCCTAACTGTTTAAGATTCTGGCCCAAATTCTGAAAATCCTTCTGCACAGAATGCACATCATTTTGGGACAAATCATTTGTGCCAAGGTGCACAACAACATCAACACTGCACTCTTCGCTAGCTTTTTTGACAATTCTTACAATGCGCCCCTATTCTCTCCTAACAGTAGCACCAGGCAAACACCTAACTTCTTTTGACACTTCCACATGATTTCCTATAGCAACAACTCTTACAATTGAATCACCAACAAGAAGATGGCTTCACCTTTTAGGAGCCTTATCCACAACTCTTGCCTGGTGAGCAGCCTCAGATAAAACAATTACTTTTGGAATTGCATTTTTTTTCTTAAGCTCCTCCATGTGCAGAGAAGGGTTGCCAATCTCACAAGCAGCTATGTTTGCAGCCTTTGTATCTGCTTCTAGCTCAGAAAGAACACGATAGCAGTGATGGCTAACCTTGGCACCCCAGATGTTTTGGAACTACATTTCCCATGATGCTCATGCACTTTGCAGTGTAGTTGAGCATCATGGGAAATGTAGTTCCAAAACATCTGGGGTGCCAAGGTTAGCCATCACTGGGGGTTATGCAGTGTCAAACCAAAAGCTAGGTGTTCATTGTCTCAACAGTTGCTGGTTTTAATTATGTTCTTCTGTAAGGTAGCCTCAGTGAGGGTCAGTTCACACCACATGCAGACCAGTGTGGTTTTTTCTGCATCAAACACGCATGGAAAGTAGGTTATATGGTTTCCAATGCCATAGTTCATACCAATGCAGTCAGTTCTAGGGCTTTCCAGTTCCAGAAAAAAGTAGAGCATGCTGCATTTTTCCTGCACTGGACTGTACTGGAACGCAGTAAAAATACATAAAAAAACGCACCAGAATGCTCTGGAATGCATCTGGAATCGCATCAAAACCACGGTAAACACATGCATGTATAAACTCATCCTGATCGGATCTGGAGTATGTTTTTGTGGTCTGAACCAGCCCTAAGACAAGAATATGCCTTTTTTTTTGTGTGCATAAAAAATTATGTAACAGAAACATTTGGGTATGCCCACATTAATGTTGCGTCAAAAAGATGGCTGCCATGTGGCAGCCATCTGTAAGCCTGGGGGCCCCATAATCTCCTATTGCCCGGGGGACCCATGAGTTGTCAGTCTGTCCCTGGTTCACGCATTTTTCCCATATTGTGTTCTTGTAAATTGTGCTGTTTGTTTCCTGTGCCCATGGCATCAGTATTTTAAGGGAGCAATTTGACACAGAAAGGTCTTTCTTTTCCCTTTCATAGGTTCTTTCAGGGCATATTGGTTATTACTGTTTGATTTACTGTGACTTCCATTACACTGTGTATCCGTTTTCTACACTTACTAAGACTAAGACCCCTTTCACACTGGAGCGGTTTTCAGGCGCTTTAGCGCTAGAAATAGCCTCTGCTAAGCGCCTGAAAACTGCCTCCCATTCATTCCACCTTGTCTTTTCACACTGAGGCGGTGAGCTTGAGTAAAGTTCTGAAAAGTCCTGCAAGCAGCATCTTCGAGGCAGGTTGAGAGCGCTGTATTTAGTGTTCCCAAAACACCCTGCCCATTGGAATGAATGGGCAGCGCTTTGAAAGCGCTGCAAAATGGGAGTTTTTAATCCTTTTTTGGGGGTTAATAGCGCCCCGTTAGTGTCCGAAAAGCATTGCAAAAGCGCCGCTTAAACAGCGCTAGAGCGCCGCGTAAGCAAGCTGCGCTTTAATGTGAACGCATGGGGTCTAAATGTTTTATATTGAGAGATATCTGCATTAACATTCCTTTCTGTCTGTTGACTTAAGAATCCTTAGTAAATACCAATTTGCTTTTCCTGGTGCTCTGCTTTGTCTGGTGTTTTTGCAATTGTGTTCTTTTGTGAATTATGTCCAAACTCAGGGTATCACAAGTGTCAGGAGGCTTGCAAGGTCAGGGCAGTGGCCCCTACGGGGGTGGTGCTACATTTTAATTTTTGATGGCATGCATATTGGTTTGCAGCCCTGGGAAAAGGAGGCATTCCAGGCCATATGGTCATTATTCCTCCTCTCGTTCCTCTTCACGTCAATCACTTGGCAGAAGTCACAACTCTTCCATTTCATGACCCACTACGAGTGGAACAGTGCCTAAAAGACTAAATAAAAACAAGGAAAGGACCACAGCCCTTGGGCCACAGTTTGGAGACCACTGTTCTAGAGCTGGAAGCAGCATGGATAGCATTAAAACATTTTGCCCCAGTAATTTGTCAAAAGTCAGTAGTCCTCCAGGTGGATAAACAGGCCACAGTAGTGTATGTCCAAAACCAGGGGAGGACACACAACTCTTCTCTCTTAGGCTCGGTTCACACTGGTGCGCTGCGGGAACCAGCACGATTCCTGTGCGGGTTTCTGCATTGCGTCGGACTCACAGGCAGTTCACACTGCTCTCTGCAAATCACTGCAATAGAAAGTTTATGACACCCCTAAATCGGTTCGCAGAACGCAGTGCAAACAATGGAATCGGATCGAATGGGTCTGACCACCCATGCGATCCGATTCCAGTGTGGACCAAAAAAGGGGTCCTGCACCATTTTGGTGAGAATGCGATGCAATTTCAGCCATACAAACTGTATGGCTGAATTGGCATAGCACAGACATCGCATGTGATGTGCAAAGCAATGCGGTGCGAATCACATGCAATGTCTGGCATCGCATGAGTGTGAACCCAGCCTTAAGGGAAGCAAATCCTATTATATCAAGAAATTTCCTAAGCAACAATGAGTGGAAGATGAATCCTCAGCTATTCAAGATGCTTTGCAAGAAGTGGAGCACTCCACAAGTGGACCTATTTGTAACTCCACAGAATGTGAAGTTGCCTCTGTTTTTTGCCCAATATGTCTGTAAGAAGGCACTGGGAGTTGATCCACTAATGCAACCATGGAAATTTATTTTAGGTTTTACCTTTCCTCTAACTCCACTGATATTTTTCTTCGGAGACTAGCCGGGGAAAGCATTACGGTGCTATTACTGATACTATTTAGGTTGTGCAGACCGTGGTTCACGTTGTTGTCCTTTCTAGCAGTCAACGTGCCCCTCAAGCTACTGCTAATACTTTTTTGTGTCAAGACCAGAATCAGCACTGCAGTCCAGAGGTCCTAGACTTGAGGTCATGAAAGATGGGAGGCACAAACTCTAGTCCCTAGTGTGTTTACACAATGTAATAGAACTCTTTTGGCTTCCAGGAAGAACACTACCAATGTCACCTACTACAGAATTTCATACCTCCCAACTGTCCCTGATTTTGAGGGACTGTCCCTGATTTCGAGGGACTGTCCCTGATTTGGAACAATGTCCCTCTGTCCCTCTTTCCCCATCATTTGTCCCTCATTTTGCTCTGATCTATATAGTTGTATATATAATGCACTATTTATCTTTCAAAAAGCGTTTTACAGTGCTAAAGCTTTCATCCAATTTTCTAAATTGCTGCATTTGTAAATTTCAAAAGCCAATAAAGGAATATTAGAGGAAAAAAAGCACTTGTGGGTTTAACCAATCATATTTTTGTACACTTCTCCTTTAAGGGGGCGTAGCAGGGGGTGTGTCTCCTATGCCTACATACTTTTGCTAATAGGAGTCCCTCGTTCCCATCTCAGAAAGTTGGGAGGTATGGAATTTGGAGGAAGTTTATAGATTTTGTTAATCTTTTTTTTTGAAGTTTTAAATTCTGAAATGTATAACATCTTAAAATTTTTGCAAGTAGGGCTGGAATTGGGCCTGGGATTTAATACTGTAAGGCCAGGTTCACATATGTGCAGCCGCGGTTCCTGGCATGGGGTCCAGTGCGTTTCTGTTCACTGGTTCAGGTGCGAATCAGGTCTGAATTTTTACCTGAATTATCACCTGAACCAAACCCAAACACGCACAGGGCCCTTTTGAAATGGGGACTGCGGCCGCCCGGACCTGTGTGAACTGGCTCCATTGAGAGCTGGTCACACTCACATGTCATGTGAACTGTTTGCACATATGTGAACCCGGCCTAAAGCTTCAAGTTTAAGCTCTGTCTGCACTCACTAATGTAAGGTGCGCAGATAACCAGATAACTTGGAGGAGAAGCTTCTGAGAGTTTGTATCCTCTGTAAGGATGTATTACACCCCCCATAGGCTGCAGACATTCCAGGAATTCTTGGTATGCCTGGGCTATGTGAAAACACAGATCTTTCCCTTCCTATGCCTGCATTAGAACAGCGCGCTCTGCGCTGTCTATTACAATGCAGCGATGGGGATCACAGGTTACAGCAGTGTAGCGGGCATGCCAGGAATTCCTGGTATGCCTGGAATGTCTGTTATGTGAAAACACCGCTCCCTTTCCCTCCACCTCCTCCTCCACTCTGATAAGCGGCACTGATGAGCAGCACTGGTGGGCACTGATGAGTGGCACTGGTGGGCACTGATGAGCGGCACTGATGGGCACTGATAAGCGGCACTGGTGGGCAGTGATGAGCGGCACTGGGCACTGGTGGGCACTTTTGAGCGGCACTGGTGGACACTGATGAGCGGCACTGGTGGACACTGATGAGCGGCACTGGTGGACACTGATAAGCGATACTGGTGGGCAGTGATGAGCGGCACTGGTGGGCACTGATAAGCGGCAATGGGCAATAAGTGGCACTGTGCACTGATAAGCGGCACTGAGCACTGATAAGCGGCACTGGTGGGCACTGGTATTACCGCACTGATGGGCACTGATAAGCAGCCATGGGCACTGATAAGCGGCACTGATAAACCGCAATGGGCAATGATAACCAGCACTGGCGGTCACTGATAAGCAGCACTGGGGGGCACTATTAAGCAGCACTGGGCACTAATAAGCGGTACTGGGCACTGATAAGAGGCACTAGTGGGCACTGATAAGCAGCACTGGTATGACCACATTGAAAAGCGGCATTGGTGGGCAATGGTATGACCACACTGATAAGCGGCATTGGTGGGCACTGGTATGACCGAACTGATGGGCACAGATGAGAACGCACTTATGGGCACTGATAAACTGCACTTGTGGGCACTGATGAGGCTGCATTGATAAGCAGTAAACACCAAGTATCTGTAGGAGGGGTTTCCACCATCCCAGCAAAGTTTCATTTTTATGTCTTATTTTCAGTGTGATGTGTATTATATGAGATGTTACATATCACAGAGGCCGGTATTGTGGTAATATTGAAGATTGAGATTTACATGAGAGGGTTCCACCATTATTGTTGTATTGATTATTAAGTTAGCGCTGCACTTTTTGCTTTTTCTCATGCAGACATTTACTTGCCCCCCATGCTGATGTAAAACTTCCAGGCTCTTTCTGTGGTGTGGCTGGGGATGTTCTCATACAGAAAACCAGCACGGATTGCTGCTAGAAAGATCTCAATTACAGCAGAGTACAGTGTGTATAATATATCATTATGGGATGTGTGTACAGATCAGTAATGATTAAAAAAGTAAGGGCAATATGTTTATCTCCTGTTCTCCTGTTATGTCTGGAGGAGAGAGTAGACATGTTGTGTGTCACTGGTTAGTCGGCCTGGCTGCGCTGCGCTCCATGAGCGCGTCAAGCCTTGCTTTCAAATCGCTCTACTTCAGGATAGTCTTCCCGGTCACGATTGCAGACTGACATTGGTGAGAGCCAGCGATGCAGAGGACTGTCTATGTGGACAGCTTTACCCCGGATGCCAGCATACTTAGATGTGCCTCTTTTAATCATAAACCATGTGAGTTTCATTAAATGCAGCCATATTGCTACACTTAGAGGTGCCTCTCTTCTCTTTTATACTCTGTAGCTCCTGCTGCTGCTGGATTTAGCTTCTAATCCCCTTGTGGAGTCTGCCATTTGTGGATGGACATTTTATGGTTACACAACCTGGAACGAACCATCTGAGTTTCCATTATTTCTTATGGGGAAATGCGCTTTGATCAGGGGAGGGCTGGGCCAGGGGGCAGGGTGGCAGTTGCCCCCCAGGCCACCCTAACTTACATTCAAAATGGCTAACAGCCGCTACCCGCTCACACTTTTTTCATCTTGTGGAGGAAGGAAGTAGGGGCCAGTGGCACAGCCACCAACTAACTGCAGGCAAAGGGGGGTCGTCCAGGGCCGACCCTACCATGGATCCCGCTAGGCCCATTGGGCTGCCTAGGGGGGTATCGCTGGATTATACAGGTGGGCATGGATGGTGAGCTGATTGGCTGGTTCAGTGTGCCACTTGACTGGACTTGCCTCCCAGGCCTAAGGCTGCCAGCCCTCCCCTGGCTTTGATATACAAGTGCTGTGGATTACAAGCATGTTTCCGGAACAAATTATGCTCCCAATCCAAGGTTTTACTGTATATGTTAAAATTGCTTTGTCACTAACATGAAAGTGGAAAGAAATTATCTCCCTGCAAAAAACATACCTCTCATCCATGCTCCCACAGCCAAGCATATCTAATGCAGAAGATTGGAACATCTAAGACTCTTCTGAGACTGGTACTACCATGAGTGTTGGTCCCATAGTCCCCATCTGTGCTTAGTGGGTCTTCCTTCTGCTCCCTATGTCACTACTGGACACAATAAACAGTGACATAGGGCTCAAAAGGAGGAACCTTTATGTGTAGCAGAGGACACAAGAGATTGAATGTCAGGAAATGCAGTCTGGAAATCAGGACTGAACGACCGTTTCTGTGCGCAAGCATGCGCAGGAGTGCGCGCATGCGGCAGGTGCACGCGTATGTGCACGCTGGCATTGGCGCCAGAAGCTCTATTTAAACCTTCCAACAGCAAACAGCTGGTGCTGTCCCTTCTACAGCATTTCTCGTGTCCTCAGTGATCTGAATCTGTGTGTTTCCTAATCCTGTGACCCCGGCTTGATCTGATTACCCGTGCTTTCTGCCTGTACCAACCTCAGCTTTTCCATGACCACTCTTCTGCCTGCTCCATTCTGTCCACCTGTTGATGAACCTTGCCTGTGCCAGACTATCCTACTGCCTGCTCCTCTTGTGCCGCATTGCCAGACCATTGCCGACCCAGCCTGTACCACTACTCTATCAGCACGTACCACTATATCATCTCTGCGCGAGCCTTGCTGAAGCCTACTCTGCTTGTACCTGCAACCAGCTAAGCCCTCGTGCCATCCCACACTCCCGAGCCTCCTGTTCCCACCTCCAGGGGCTCCTGAATCGGGATAGTAAGAGGTTGTTCCCCTCCACCACCAGGATTGTGACAGTAGCGAACAGCCATGACGGAGTCTGTGAGGGGACCCTCTCCTATGGATGAACTGTGCCAGCACCTGACCGGCCTCACACAGGCCGTGAAGAGCCTACAAGAGAGCTACATGCGGCTTGAAGAGCGAGTACAGGAGCTCTCTGCACCTACTGCATCAGGGACTGCACCAGCTGCTGTTCGTACTTTTATGGCACTACTGTCTAAACCTAAGGTCCCCACACCTGAACGCTTCTCCAGAGACAGCAGGAAGTTTCCGGGCGTTCAGAAATGCCTGTGAACTGTACTTTTCACTCAAGCCCCGTACGATCTCAATGGAAAACACCACAGTGGGCTTTGTGATTTCCCTCTTGCTCTGAGACCCCCAGGCCTGGGCTCACTGTCTTTTGGAGCAAAAAGCAGCTGCTGTTTCTAACCTAGCTCAGTTCTTCCACGCCATGGCCCAGCAATATGAGGATCCGCATCAAGCCGCCACGGCCGAAGCCGCACTCCATGCCCTCCAGCAGGGCTGGCGGGTGGCAGAAGACTATGCCGCTGAATTTCGGTGATGGTGCGCCGACATGGACTGGAATGATGCGGCTCTTTGTCACCAGTTCCGTTTAGGGGTATCTAAGCCCTTGAAGGATGAACTCGCCCGAGTCGGGGTTCCCCGTCCGCTGGACGCCCTTATCAACTTGGCCATCCAAATCGATCAGCGCCGTAGGGAACTTGGGCTGAGAGATCAGTGGGCCCATCACGCCCAACCTGGATGCTACCCCAGGTGCTGAGTTACCCCAGTCCAGTGCCCTCCGCTTCTACGGCACCTCCGCCTGCAGATCTGCCGGAACCTATGCAGCTCAGACTCCTTCGTCCCTGTCTTACTAATGAGGAGAGGCAACGCGGCAGGAATAACAACCTGTGTCTCTACTGCGGGGAACAAGGACATTATGTGAGAACCTGCCCAGTTAAGTGCCCTACAGTTACATCTAGTGCCATGTCTGTACTACCACATAACACCACTCACTTGGCTCTCCCAATTTCTTTACAGCTCCCAGGAGAGAATATTCTGGTTCACGCGATTATTGACTCCGGAGCTTGCAGCTGTTTCCTGGACCAATCATTCGCAGCTCAACCCGGATTCCCCTACAGCCCAAAGCACACCCGATGGTAGTGCACCTAGCTGACGGATCTACCATCAAGTCAGGTCTCGTCACACATGAAACCACCCCAACGGGCACAAGGAGTTCCTGCGCTTGGATGTCATTGCATCCCCTCTATTTCCCATCATCTTGGGTCTCCCCTGGCTAGAGGCGCACAACCCTGACATAAACTGGAGCATGGGTGAAGTCATATACCAATCCTCTTATTGCGCCCAACATTGCCTGCAAACGGGCCCTGACGCTGCTCCAGCCCTGCTTTGCCTGGACACTGATCTGGATCCAGAGATCCGCCAGGCCGTTCCATCTGCATACCATGCCTTTTTGAATGTCTTTAGTAAGAAGGGAGCAGACAAGTTACCACCTCACAGGCCTTATGATTGCCCCGTCGAGCTCCTTCCCTGGGCAGAAGTCCCCTTTGGACCTATTTTTCCTCTAACCGAGCTCGAACTAGTGGCCCTCAAGGCCTATCTGGACTATAACTTGGAAAAAGGGTTCATCCACGCGTCCACATCCCCAGCAGGGGCAGGAATATTTTTCGTAGAAAAAAAGGACTACACCCTGTGACCCTGTGACACTCAATAAAATCACGGTAAAGAACCGTTCCCCCTGCCTCTGGTACCCAAGCTCTTTCAAATATTAGGGGTGGCTACCGTGTTCACCAAATTGGATCTGCGAGGAGCCTACAATCTCGTCCGCATCAGAGAGGGCAATGAATGGAAAACCGCTTTCCGTACTCGCTTTGGGCACTACGAGTACCTGGTCATGCCCTTCAGGCTCTGCAACGCTCCTGCAACGTTCCAACACTTTGTGAACATTTTTAAAGACTACCTAGACCTGTTTGTTATCATCTACTTAGATGACATTTTGATTTTCTCTGCCACTCTGGATGACCACCATCAACACGTAGCAAAGGCATTAAGCCGCCTCCGACAGCACAGGCTCTACGCCAAAGCAGAGAAGTGTGACTTTAAGCGCTCCAGCATTCCCTTCCTGGGACGAATTATATTGGTCACGGGTGTCACCATGGACCCGCAAAAAGTTTCTGCTATCCTGGAATACCCATACCGGTGGATAAAAAAATGTTTTGTTGGATTCGCCAACTTTTACAGGAAATTTATAAGGGGGTTCTCAGCCTTTATCTCTCCAATTACTCAGCTTACCAAACAAAATGTCCGCTTCCAGTGGACCAGCGGGGCACAGGCAGCTTTTGAGAAACTCAAGAAACTTTTTACCTCTGCACCTATTCTGAAACATCCAGACCCAACATTGCCATACATCCTAGAAGTGGGCACTTTGGAAACTGCAGTGGGAGCTGTCCTCTCACAGAGACGTGGTCCCAAGGCATTGCTGCATCCAGTGGCATTCTTTTCCCACAAATTATCGGCTCCAGAGAAAAACTATGATGTTGGGGACAGAGAGTTACTGGCCATTAAATCGGCACTAGAGGAGTGGCACTATCTGCTAGAAGGGGCTGCTTCCCCCATCCTCATTTACACCGACCACAAAAATCTGGAGTATTTAAGAACAGCAACGAGAATGAGACCACGCCAGGCCCGGTGGGCACTCTTTTTCTCTAGATTCTCCTTTCATCTCACATACAGGCCTGGATCGAAAAACACTAAACCGGACGCCCTGTCCTGGATGTTCTGCAATCCAGAGAGCTCCATTCCACCAGATACCATCCTCCAGCCCAGTAACTTCTTGCTCACCCAAGAAGATCTGTGGTCCCAGATCCAACGGTTCCTAGCCAGGACCACCAGTTCTCCCGACCACAGGCTATTAATGAAAGATTGGCTGTTGTGGTACAGCAACAACATTTTTGTACCAGAGGGCCTACGATTATCTGTACTTCAGATCTGCCATGACCACAAACTGGCTGGGCATTTTAGCACACGAAAGACTTCGGAGCTACTTCAGCGCTCTTTCTGGTGGCCCCAGGTGGATGGGGACTGCAGGAAATATGTCAACTCCTGCCCCACCTGTGCCAGGAACAAGAACAATAAAACCAGGGTCTTGGGGCTGTTAAACCCACTTCCAGTACCCAAGAAACCCTGGGCAATGATTGTCATGGACTTTATTGTTGAACTACCTCTGTCGGAAGACTATTCCACAGTCTTTGTGGTGGTGGACAGACTAACAAAAATTACCCACTTCCTCCCTATGAAGGGCACACCGGATGCACCTGAAACAGCAGAGATTTTTGTCATGGAAATTGTCAGGCTCCACGGAGTTCCCATGAACATTGTATCTGACCGTGGAGTCCAATTTACCTCCAGATTCTGGCGGTCCCTGTGTGTCTCCCTGGGCATTGAACTATCTTTCTCCTCATCCTACCACCCGCAGACCAATGGTCAAACTGAAAGGACCAACCAGACCTAGGAGCAGTATTTGCGCTGCTTCTCCTCCTTTTCACAAAATGACTGGGTCTCTTTGTTACCGTTAGCCTAGTTTGCTTATAACAACACGGTTCATTCCGCCACGAGGCAATTCCCGTTCTTCACGAACTACGGCTTCCATCCATCCTTTATCCCCAACTTAGTCCCTGAAAACCCGGTGCCAGCTGTACAGAGTACAGTAAAATTTCTTGAGGACAACAGTAAACTGCTGCAGGAAACCGTGGCCAAGTCCCAGGAATGTTACAAGGAGACTTTTGACAAAAAAAGGAGGGGGGAGCTGAACCTGGGGAATGGGTTCTAAAGATGGCCTGTCCGTCTAAAAAACTGGGGCCTAAATACATTGGACCTTTCCCTGTCAAGAGGAGGATTAACAGAGTGGCCTATGAACTGGAGCTCCCCAACACCTTAAGAATCCATCCAGTCTTTCATGTGACTCTGTTAAAGCCTGTTGTCCCGGACCCCTTTACGGGATGGAGCACCAATCCCCCGGAGCCAGTATTAATCAATGGAGAGGAAGAGTTTGAGGTGGAATCTGTTCTGGACTGCAGGAAGAGGGGTAATAGCATCCAGTACCTGATTAAGTGGAGGGGCTACGGCCCAGAGGAGAGTTCTTGGGAGCCTGAAAACAACATTCATGCTGAAGAATGCCTTAAAACATTTTGGAGAAACAACCCTGCTAAGATGGCCCGCCTGAGCATCCGGAGGCTGCCCCTTGGGGGGGAGCAATGTCAGGAAATGCAGTCTGGATTTCAGGACCGAACGGCTGTTCCTGTGCACAGGCATGTGCAGGAGCGCGTGCACGTGGCAGGTGCGCACACGTGTGCGCGCGTGGCAGGTGTGCACGCATGTGCGCACCGACATTGGCGCCAGAAGCTCTATTTAAACCTGCCAACAGCAGACAGCCGGTGCTGTCTGTTCTACAGAACATACCTGTCACGTACCTGGTGGGGGAGTCTCCAATGCCGAGGACAGCCTCTTTTACAATCCTGACTCGGGAACCCCTGATGTGGTAAACAGGAGGCTCGAGAGTGCAGAATGGCACGAGTGCTTGACAGGAACACTGGTGCGGTGGCCACAGGCAGGGCTGGAGGTGCAGCTTGATGGAGTAGCGGAGGAACTCTGGGAACAGCTGATGGTAGCCCCGACTGGCTTTGGATGAGCAAGTGATGCTGGATGAGAAGTCAGAGAGCAGGCCGGGTCAGATAGCAGGCAGACGGATCAGGACCCAAGCAGCAGGCAGAAGAGTGGTCGGAACACAAGCCGGGTCGGCAACGGGCTGGCAAGGAGGTACCAAGGAGCAGGCAGAAGAATCATCAGGGATAGCCGGGGTCAGGGCAGGCAGGTAAGCAGCAAGGTCAGGGTCAAGCCAAGATCAACGGAACAGGTTCAGCAGGAAAGCAGGTGGCTGGAGTCACAGGAATGCTGTAGACCAAACGGCATTGATCCCATGTCACCGTTCGGTTTAAATAGTCCCTTTGGCGCCAAGAACGGTTACGAACGGGAGCCTCCCAGTTGCGTTCGTACCGGCCATTCGTTTGTGCATGTCCAGTACAGTAAAACCTTGGTTTGAGAGCGTTTTGCAAGACAAGCAAAATTGTTTAATAAATTTCGACTTGATATACAAGCGATGTCTTGATATACAAGTAGCGTCACGTCACAACTGAGTGTAAAAGAGAAGAGAGGCGCCTCTAAGTGTAGCAATATGGTTACATTTAATGAAGGTACAACATTTAGCAACTCACATGGTTGATGATTAAAAGAGGCACATCTAAGTATGCAGGCATCTGGAGTAAAGCTGTCCACATAGACCCTCCTTCGCACCGCCATCCCTTCCACGCTGCGCTCCATGAGTGCTTTAAGCCTCGCTTTCAGATCACTCTACTGCAGACTGACATCGGTGAGAGCCGGCGGTGCGGAGGACGGTCTATGTGTACAGCTTTACCCCAGATGCCTGCATACTTAGATGTGCCTTTTTTTAATCATCAACCATGTGAGTTGCTAAATGTTGTACCTTCATTACATGTAACCATATTGCTACACTTAGAGGCGCCCCTCTTCTCTTTTATACTCTGTAGCTCCTGCAGGATCCTCTTGGGGAGGCTGCCATTTGTGGATGGACATTTTATGGTGACATAGCCCATCACATTGCTATAATCTTTTTATACGGACTATAAACTACAAGGCTTATGAATAAATGGTTGTGGAATCAATCATCTGGGTTTCCATTATTTCTTATGGGGAAATTTGCTTTTATATATGAGTGCTTTGGATTACAAGCATGTTTCCAGAATGAATTAGGCTTGCAATCCAAGGTTTAACTGTATTATGTTCACATCTATCATAAAGAACACAATCTCAGTAATCGGCACTATGTCTGACAAATCAAGACTCTGGATGAGTTAAACAAGCCCTGGCTAGTACCAGATCCAACCTTGTGATTATACAGTTGCTGCTACATGGTGTGGACCATTGAGAAAATGCAAAGCGATCTCTGAATGGCACCTGTGCCCAGTGCCTGACCTCCTGTGTTCACAATACAGCAGGGCAGCCGCTTGGCACAGGACCCAGAAGCTAATGTTGATCACTGTAGTAGCAGTGTCTACTACAGTGATTTCCAGATAATTTAGGGATCCCAACGGTGTGGTATATGCATAGTGATCACAGGTCCTCCTCACATCGCTGAACATCTGGCGCTGCGGGGGTTAACTTCCTCTGCTCTAACATTGCAGTACATTGAAAAAGTCCTGACAGCCGCCCACCACTTCTGACATCTCCTTTTTTCAGAAAAGTCCCTGCGCTGTTTTCACAGAATGCAAATCAATCTTTGAAAGTGGAAGAACTGCAGTTTTTAGTAAAGTTTAACTACTTTCTGTCCGAATAGCTGTTACACGGTGGCAAAGTGGCTCTCCTGTGCCGAATCACGTACCAGCTCTAGTTGTGCTGTGACTAGTCACAACATAAGTCGATCATCCATTGGCTGGAGGAAGACAGGACAGAGCTTTGTCAATATAAACAGTACAGAGCTGTCCTTTCAGTATGGATGTGCTAGTTTTTGTTGGCACATGTTTTAGTGAAAGAACCTCAAAGTAAACACATAAACGCTGGTTAGGCACACATTTACCCCTTTGATTGCCATAGATGTTAACCCCTTCCCAGTCAGTGTCATTAGTACAGTGGCATATTTTTAGCACTGATCACTATTTTAGTGTCACTGGTTCCCACAAAGTGTGAGACTGCCCACCATACTATAGCAGTCCCGCTATAAGTCGCTGATCGCCACCGTTACTAGTATAAAATTCCATTCCTTCATAGAATACAAAGCTCCCTGTGACAAGCTGAGTGGCGCAACTTGATTGTGTTTCAGTAGGACGGGAAGTTCCCAACCCACTGCCAATGCAGAGCACTCGTGGGGACTCGTTCCACTGTCTCAATACAGCACTGTATATTGTATGTAGCTGAGCCTGCATACAGTTTATACAGCGCTCCCAGTCTCTGCATCTCTTAGTGAAGGTAATAGCTCATCTGGACCAGCTTGGTCCAAACAAACTATTTAAAGGGTTATTCATCTTTATCAAAAAACTGCCTACTCAGATAAGGGGTGTCTGTAGATAAAAGAAAACTGTACAGCTGTGACTAAAGTTGAATAATGTCCTTGGTATAGGTGTAGGCCATCTATATACCTCCTGCAGCCTGACTGGAATACTCCCAGGACATTGCTCGGATGTTGTAAAGTGAGGCCTAGTCGTTACTGCTCACCTCCACCATCACAGGAGTGAGCTCTCAAACGCTGAGCTCAGAGTTGCTCCATCAGGGGAGAGAAAGAGCATGTTAGGGGGTTTGAATCAGAGAAAGTGCTCACTACTGTGATGGTGGAGGTGAGCAGTAATAACTAGGCCTCACTTAGGAACATCCTAAAAACATTATGGGAGTATTCCAGTCTGGAAGGTATGTAAATGGCCCACAATGGGGTCAGCAACTAGCGAGCGCCCCCCCCCCCCCGACCATACCAGGCCACACGCCCCCAACA
>BLSH010322878.1:693892-716048 GCA_018402905.1 Glandirana rugosa | reverse complement strand
ATTGATTGGTTTGCGCAAAAGTGGCCGCATTTACGGATGGTGAGAATTCAATTCTGGGGTCTTTATTTTTTCTTTTTTTTTTTCCCCCTCCCGGGGGGGGGGGGGGTTGGGCTAACATGGGCATGAGAGATCTAACTGATCCCAGTGACAGGGATCAGTAGATCTCTCATGCCCCACTGACAGAGCGGGGAACCGCCGTGTTTACATCGGCGGTTCCCCGTTCTTTCCCTGTAGCCGCTCATCGTGGCTCACCGGCGGACATCGGGTCCGCCCGAGCCGCGGGCACACTCCCTAGGAGTGCGGCGGGTGCGCGCGCCCCCTGGTGGCTAAATGCAGATCGCCGCTTATTTAGGGCGGTTCGTGCAGGGCTCCCTGACTGCCGCCGTGAAAAGACGGCGCGCGGTGGGGAACGAGTTAAAGTGGATGTAAAGGCAGAACCCCTAGATAGATGGAAGAGATATTTTTTTTTATTTTTATCTATTACACTACATTCCCTGCATTTAAGGTAAAAAATGTTCCTGTAAGTATCAATGTGCCTGTCTGAAGCTGTGTTGGCCTTTTGCTTCCAGGACAGAGGCAGGATCCATTGGCTGCTGCTGTTAAGCTCTGAGCTGGGAACAAGACCAAGGTATGCTGTGTGTCTACATAGATGCATGCAGCTTCCAGCGCTTGCTCACTAGAGTCTGGAGTGCCAGTAGGGAACTCCCAGAAGAGGAGGTTCTGAGCTGCTCTGTGCAATATCATTGCACAGAGCATATAAGTATAACTCTTTATTTTTTTGAGCCTTTTAGAAACTTTGTATGTAACATATTTTCCTCTGAGAATAATTACATGGTTGTATGTGCAATATGGTTAATTTAACATTAAAAGAGGTTTTTGGGATTGTGCAAATAAATATTTGCCTAGGTGAATGCAGCATCGGTCCAATGCTGCAGTCTTAAGGCTGAGAACAGTGCAATCAAGGACCACTGAAGGCTCAGTTCTGTCTTGCAGACAACTGGTGACTTTCAGTAACTTTCTGCTCTGTCCCTCTAGTGCTCACTGGAGCCCGGGACTGTGGTGGGCTGAGACTTAATCCAAAAGAAAAAAGTAAGCAAAGAACACTGATGTGCAGTGGAGGGGTGGAATTGAGAGGTCGGTCAACTTCATTGAAAGGGTGAAGATCCACTTTAAGACCATGGTTTCAGAAGTATGGACTGTATAAAGTACATATTCTCCCCCTAATATTGAGATGTTGTCTCAACTCAAAGTATTGCTGACTACACAGTTGTCCCAGGTTAGCCTATTAAATGTCTGCTGCTGAGGCTACCTAACCAATTTCCCCATTATTAGGTTTGTTGTGGATATCTGGGCTTGTTGGAATGGATCACAAGGAGGACCCAGACATCAGAGATTCTTTTGGTAACCTCAAGAAGGCCCCTCGAAGCAAATCGCATCACAGATACTCAAAGGTATGTCAGATATTTTATTAATTATTAAGCAAATCAGTTGCTGTTCTGTACACATGCAACTACTATGACCAAGATGATTTGGTTTCACTTGGTAAAATGCTTTGGGATTTTTGGTTAATGTTGGTTTTATCTTTGTGTGTGTTTGTCACTTTTTGCCTTTTAAAAATGCCAACTGTCTATATTAACAGGAAGAACTTCTGGACATCAAGGAGCTACCACACTCTAGACAGAGACCATCTTGTTTACTTGACAAATATGACAGGTTTGTAGCACTGAATGTGTGCTTGAGTTGACTAGTTTTATGGTTTAAAGTTTGACTTTATAGTTTATGAAAAATGTGTGGCCTTGTTTGACAGTGATGGTATTTGGGACCCTGAAAAATGGCATGCATCTCTATACCCAAGTTCTGGGCGCAGCTCCCCTGTTGACTCTTCAAGAAAAGACACTGAAGCAGAAAGAGGTTCTCTAAAACGTCGAATAGCAGGTAATGTGTTGTGCTTTCTCTGGCTTCTTCTGATGAATTATAAACAGATAGGCAGAGACTTGTCTACTTTTTGCAGACCCAAGAGAACGCGTAAAGGAAGATGATCTTGACGTGGTCCTCAGTCCGCAACGGCGGAGCTTTGGGGGTGGTTGCCACGTTACCGCAGCTGTCGGTTCACGCCGATCTGGGAGTCCCCTGGATAACAAGGAAAATGAAAGCTTACGACTTATTGGTGGCCGAAGAATTGGCAGTGGCAGAATTGTAGCTGCTAGAGGGTTTGAACGAGATCTTCGAGAACCTCGTGAGACAAGAGAAAAAGAGTACAAAGAGAAGCGTTTCAGGGTAAGAAACCTTTGGTTTATGGCTTTTCTCGGTGAAAGGGCCGGTTCAAGCTGAGGCAATATTGGAGGTACTTGTGGGCTAAGTTACTTGTACTTTTTGTATCTCTTGGTGACTTGGCAAGAGGTTTTTGCTAGCTTGGCTTTTTGTTGCCACCACTACTGTTGCATTCTCTTTATATCCTTAAAAAAAAAAAAAAAAATGGGGTGCAGACATTGCTGCATTGTGGAACAGGTAAGCGTCCTTAAGTCAGCAGCTACAGTATTAGCTGCTGACTTATTTTTTTTTTTTTTTTTAGGAGGGGGGGTGCGCTGGACCTCTTAAATGGAGGGATAAAGGAAACCATTTATTTATATGTAGATGGATCTCCAGCATATGCCAGAAACAAGATTTCATATCTGTTTGAACTGACCATTAAACCAATACTGTGGAAAATCTCACTAAATAGTGGGCATCTGGAGGTGCCTGTGTACTGCGTGTTTCTTCCACCTTAAAAAAATTTAATTTGCTAGAAACCTTACCATGGATTCTGCAAATAGTATGTTTTATCAGATGTAGCATACAGATTCCTGCAATTCTCATAGTAATAGTAAATTTAGCTTTTGTGTTGGAATGTCGTGGTGTGGGGGTGTTACATTTCCCACCCCCATTTGCGTTTCCCATAATAAAAACATGTAATTTCTAATGTGCACTTGACTTTTTTTGGCCTTGTTCTCAGAGAGAATATGGTGATAGTAAGAGAGTATTTGGTGAGCGCAAGAGGAATGATTCCTATACGGAAGAGGAGCCTGAATGGTATTCTGGTGGTCCTACTAGCCAGTCTGAGACAATAGAGCTCACCGGTTTTGATGAGAAAATTCTGGAAGAAGATCAGAAGGGAAGAAAAAGAACACGCAAAAGAACATCTTCTGTGAAGGAAGGTAAGTAATGACTTTTTCTGCTGCCTTTGACCAGTATAATGTTCTGTGCAAGGCTCTTAAAATGGTATTTAATGCAAAGAGGAGAGGATAGTGTTTAAGTGTATTGGCAGATTTAGAACCAATAAAAAGTTGAAGCCATATGCCAGTTCACGCTTTATAATCTGTTAGAGCAGGGCTCAACAAATCCCGGACGCCAAGTCACCCTTGCGACCAGAAGTTTGGACCTGGTGCCTGAATGTTGCCCACACCATGCAGTCCCGGGACGGCATAGCGGGTGCCGTCCGGTAGAGGAGTCGAGGAGAGCAGACACCCTTCCGGTGTCCTCCCCTTCTAGTTGTTGAGCTGGAAGTGACGTGTGCGTTCCTTTCCAGGTCTCCGTTGACAGTTTCCAGGCCATCAAGGCTAGGAAAGAATGTAAAGCGGTGCGTTGTGCATTGTATTCCATTCAGTGGAGCACAGGGGAGACATTCGGGGTCTTTTAGAGAGAACCTGTCTTCAATAAAAAAAAAAAATTTCATAGAGGACCTTTTTGTCCCCCTATGGGGGAGAGGGATTAAATATTTGTCAATTGTTAAAGTAAGGTTACACTCAAGCCCATAAAATGGAGGCACCCTCACATACACACGTAAATGCATGCAGTGGGGCATCTACACCTGAAAAGGTTGATTGCAATACACGTTTCATATCGCAACGCACGCAGAAATAAGAGCAATAATTCTAGCACCAGATAGTGTAACGCTAAACTGATGACTTATAGGGGGCTTTTAAAGCGTCGCCTATGGAAAATATAGGCTACTGACCTATTTAAGGTTTGACATATTCTGTTTACTCAGCGCAACCTTGATAGAGATGGATGGATATTCCTTCCCCCCCCCCCACAGTTGAGCCAGAGGAAGGCAAAAAAACCCAGCAAAGCATGATCCAGTTTGCTATAGCGGGAGGAAAAAATTCCTTCCTGATCCCCCGAGCGGCACTTTGATTCACCCTGGATCAACTTTACCTAAAGATGTTAGTACTCGGTTATAATATTTACATTGAGGAAAGAATCCAGGCCTTTTTTAAAGCAATCTACCGTGCTGGCCAAAACCACCTCTGGAGAGAGTCTATTCCACATTTTCACAGCTCTAACTGTGAAGAAACCTTTCCCTATTTTGGAGATGAAATCTTTTTTCCTCTAGACTTGGAGTGCCCCCTTGTCCTTTGTGATGACCTTAAAGTAAATCCACACCAAGTTCACTATATGGGCCACTTATGTATTTGTACATGTTGATCATATCGCCCCTTAATCTGCTCTTAAGAGGAGAATTCAGTTCCTCTAATCTTTCCTCATAGCTGAGCTCCTCCATGCCTCGTATTAGTTTGGTTGCCCTTCTCTGCACTTTCTCCAGTTCCCCGATCACCTTTTTTTGAGAGCTGGTGCCCAAAACTGAACTGCTCAATCCAGGTGAGGCCTTACTAATTTGTGCAGGGGCAAAATGATTTCTCTATCTCTGGAGTCCATCCGTAGTGTCAAACGCTTTTGCAAAATCCAAGTATCCCACAGCCACCCCTCTGTCCAAGGTTTAACTTAAAGTGGAGTTCCACCCACAAGTGGAACTTCCGCTTTAAGTCCTCCTCCCCAGCTCCAGATGCTGAAACGGAGCTTTTGGGGGGCGCGGGGGGGATGTGTGTGTGTGTGTGTCCGGTCGCCTTAAGCGATCGGAAGTGGAAGGTCTCATGCCCCCTCCCCGAAGTCTTCTGGGACACATGACAGGTCCTAAGTCTTTCGGACCAATTACAAAGCGCAGCGCCGCATGCGCAGTGTGCACCCGGCCGTGAATCCACGGCCGGGTGCCCACAGTAGCAATGCCGGTGCCGCGGAGGGGGAGAGGAGCGAGGCTCCATTGCTGGACCGGGAGACAGGTGAGTGTCAAAAGTCAACAGCTACACTTTTTGTAGCTGCTGACTTTTAATAAACCGAAGGAAAGGGTGGAACTCCGCTTTCACTCCTCCATAAAAAGTAATCAGTTTTGTTTGACAACTTTTGTCTTTCATAAATCCATGCTGTCTGTTGCTTCAAACCTTTTTTCCAACAAGAACTCGTCTATGTGGTCTTTTATTACTCTCCAGTAGCTTCCCAGCTATAGAAGCTAAACTAACAGGTCTATAGTTGCTTGGTAAAAGAACTCTATATAAGATGCTGGGCTTTTATGACCCTAAAAGCAATGAATGTAAAGGTCAAGCAACTGAAATCTTGTTGGTAGCAATACTAGACTAGATATAAACCATATGCAGAAGAGGGTGTTGCACTAAAAATAGTGACTAAACCAGTAAAAATGTAGCACGAATTATAACTTGTGATGGTAAAGTGCAGTGAACACATAAGAGTAAAGTCTCCGGTTTAGTCACTTTATTTTTAGCGCAACACCCTCTTTTGTATCTTTCACTTGCATTTTTGACTGATGCTGTGTTTGCTGCTGCTGCTTTTCACCATTTGCGCAATATTGCTTTTTCTTTCCTTAGACCTAGATGTAAGGTGACATTTCATTTATAATTTCAATAGAACATGTCTAATTGAACTGTTTGACTTCATCTCTAGTCTTGGTTAGCATGTCATCTGCTTTTCTGGCCTGTATAAGGTTCATTATTTCATGGCCTTTTTCTCAGGGATTGAATGTAATGGTGGCATCTTAGAGGAAGAAGCGGTTCCTATTCAAAGAGAAACTGCTGACCAGGAAGTGCCTCAAGAGGCTGTTCTCCCACAACCAGCCCCAGGGGAGTTTGACTTCAATGAGTTCTTTAACCTGGACAAGTCTGTCCCTGGCTTGGCATCGGTAAGTGCTGTGGTGTAATGCTCACATTGTATCTCTAAAAGCACCAAATCTTTGGGTATTTTAAGCCTCATAATGTCTTGGCATGCACTCTCTAAAACTTTTAATTTCTTATTACCTATCCTTTTTTTGTTTTAAACTGGTGATGGGTAGTCAGTTTTTTGCACACAGAGGGTGTCTAACTTTTTTACCTGGCTTGATATATCACTGAAATAGACAGAACCGCTTTTCCTTTTTACCTGCTGAATTGTTTAAATCCATTTTGGACTGTTTTATTTATGTAGGATGTTTGATGGCTTTTTGTGCAATATTTCTGCCCTAATTTGGGGGTATCCTTTGTGAATATATAGGTGGTCTTGTTTACCTGTCTGAATTGGCCTAAACAAACGGGTTTGGCTCATGTTGTGAATTCAGAAATCCTTGGTGCTATTTTGAGTTTGGTAGTCCATATCTTAAGTGTTATGCAGCATGATCGGTTCTGTGTTGCTATTGTGGTTTATCATACAAATTGCTTTCATATGAAGTATTCTGTTGTGAGTGGTGGGGCATTTAAAACCTAAATGCTGGACTTCGGGTTCAAAGCTGGCATTCCAAAGCCACAAAGTGGTCCCTTCACCTACAAGTAAGTGTAACAACATTGCCGCTCATGTCCCACTCTCTACATGATCAATCACTTAATCTTGTATACTTCTCTTCCTACAGATGATTGAGGATGTACTAGGAGAAGGATCAATGACTGCCAGCAGATTTAGCAGATGGTTCTCCAGTAACAGTTATTCGGGGAGTCGATCCAGCAGCCTGAGGTCTACCCCTCATGAGGAACTGGAAAGGCTAGCAGGTTAAACTACTTCTAATATTTTCTATCTGTCTGTTCTAGTCTTTTGATGTTTTGGTCTTCAAGCTTACTAGGATATAAGCATTTGATCTTGGTCAGTAGATTTGAAGCCTCAAGAAATGCAGTAGTGCTCACGTGCCAGTGAAGCAAGCACTTGTTAACCACTTCAGCCCCGGAAGGTTTTGCAGCTTTAGGACCAGAGCACTTTTTGCGATTCGGCACTGCGTCGCTTTAACGGACAATTGCGCGGTCGTGCGACGTTGTACCCAAACAAAATTTGCGTCCTTTTTTTTCCCACAAATAGAGCTTTCTTTTGGTGGTATTTGATCGCCTCTGCGTCATTTCTGATCGCCGCTATAAACAAAAGAAGAGCGACCATTTTGCAAAAAAAACCCAAATTTCTTACTTTTTGCTAAAATTCAAATCCAAAAAAAAAATATAAAAAAACATTTTTTTTCACCGTTTTTGGCCGATTTATATTCTTCCTCATATTTGCGATAAAAAAAATTGCAATCGGCGTTTATTGATTGGTTTGCGCAAAAGTGGCCGCGTTTACGGATGATGAGAATTCATTTCTGAGGTTTTTAATTTTTTTTTATTTTTTACTAGTAATGGCGGCGATCTGCGATTTTTAGCGGAACTGCGATATTGCAGCGGACATGTCGGACATTTTTGACACTTTTTTGGGACCAATGACATTTATTCAGCGATCAGAAATTTAAATGTCCACTGATTACTGTATAAATGTCATTGGCAGTGAAGGGGTTAACCTGGGGGGGGAGCTAGGGGTTAAGTGTGTTCCCTGGGTGTGTTCTTACTGTGGGGGGGTTGGGCTAACATGGGCATGAGAGATCTAACTGATCCCAGTGACAGGGATCAGTAGATCACCCATGCCCCACTGACAGGGCGGGGAACCGCCGTGTTTACATCGGCGGTTCCCCTTCTTTTCCCTGTAGCCGCTCATCGCGGCTCGCCGGCGGACATCGGGTCCGCCCGAGCCGCGGGCACACTCCTCAGGAGTGCGGCGGGTGCGCGCGCGCGCCGCCGGCGGCGCGCGCCCCCCCTGGTGGCCAATATGCAAATCGCCGTATATTTACGGCGATTCGCGCCCAGCTCCCCGACTGCCGCCGTGAAAAGACGGCGCGCGGTCGGGAAGCAGTTAAGCTTTTGAGAGATTAAGTTCTAACCGGGTTTGTGCAAGAATCTGATTTAGACTTTAAAGCCGTAGTAAACATTGCTTGCTCACTTGTATACCTACAGGTAAGCTTATAATGCTTACCTGTAGGTACAAGATAGATCTCCTAATTGTGCATAGTTCAGGAGATATTAACTACTTCTGCAGCCGGTGATATCGCAGGTGCACAGGGTGGATAAAAAAATCAATTTGTTCTTTTATAATTTAAGATGGTTTAATAATTTTGTTCAGTATGAAATTAAGCTTAGTTCTGTAGCATGGGGCTGTATATTCTGCAATATTTTACATTTTGGGTAAGCTCCATTCAATGAATGCAAGCTGAGATAACGTGCACTGCATTGATGCATTCACACAATTTCACAGTAACCATGCGATAAAACAAAGTTCAGGAATATTCCTTTATTCTATTGTACACTTCAACTGTATGAATAGTTTCTGATATCACTGTTTTACTAACCTGACAGCTTATTATCCTGCATGGAAAGCCTTCATTTTGTTTGCAAATATTAAAGGGGTTGTAAACCCTCTGTGTTTTTCACCTTTAATGCATTAAGGTGAAAACCCTTTGACTACAGCAGACGCCCCGTTTTACTTACCTGACCCCGATCATTCCAGCGACGAGCCTAGCCGCTCCAGCCGCAGGCTCTTGTCCTCATTGGCTAGATTGATAGCAGCAGGAGCAGAGGGGACAGTCGGAGAAGAGGAGGACCCAGGAGTGCCGCTGAGGGACCCCAGAAGAGGATCGTGGACACTGTGATATTATAACTGATTTGGGGGTGTCATTAGGTTTGTACTGACACTCCCCACAGTTCGCATAGTGTAGTGTGAACTGCCGCTGGGAATCAAGCGATGCGGGAACCCGCAGTGGATTTGCACGTTTCCCTCAACGCTGCAGTGCGAATCGGCCCTTAAATCGACTTGATTTAACCACTTCAGCCCTGGAAGGATTTCCCATGTTGGGACCAGAACACTTTTATGGGATTCGGCACTACATCGAATTAACTGACAATTGCGCGGTTGTGCGACGTTGTACCCAAACAAAATTTGCGATTTAATTTAATGTCCACTGATTACTGTATAAATGTCATTGGCAGTGAAGGGGTTAACCTGCAGGGGGTAGTAAAGGGTTTAACTGTGTTCCCTAGGCTTCTAACTGTGAGGGGCTGGGCTGTTATGGGCATAAGATATAATTGATCCCAGTGACAGGGATCAGTTGATCCCCCCCCCCCCCCCCATGTCCCCACTGACTGAGCGGGGAACTGCCGTGTTTAAATTGGCGGTTCCCCTTTCTTTGGCTCTGGCTGCTCATCGCGGCTCGCCGGCAGACATCGGGTCCGCCCGAGCCGCAGACACTCCTCTGGTGCGGCGGGCATGGGCCCCCTAGCGGCCACCCCACAAATCGCCGTATATTTACGGCGATTCACGGGACACATCCACACTGCCGCAGTAAATATACTCGCCGCCATTACTAGTAAAGAAAAAAAAAAAAAAAAACCCAGAAATGAATTCTCATCATCCGTAAACGCGGCAACTTTTGCGCAAACCAATCAAACTCCGATTTGCTATATATTTTTTTTTTTTATCACAAATATGAGGAAGAATATAAATCGGCCAAAACCGTTGGAAAAAAATGTGTTTTTTTTTTTTTTTTGTATTTTAGCAAAAAGTAAAAAATTTGGGTTTTTTTGCGAAATGGTCGCTCTTTTGTTTATAGCGGCGATCAGAAATGACGCAGCAGTGATCAAATACCACCAAAAAGCTCTATTTGTGGGGGAAAAAAAAGGACGCAAATTTTGTTTGGGTACAACGTTGCACGACCGCGCAATTGTCAGTTGAAGCACCGCAGTGCCGAATCGCAAAAAGTGCTCTGGTCCTAAAGTGTGATCCTTCTGGGGCTGAAGTGGTTAAATGGTAGTAGCTGGTAGAATTTCATCCTGTTCTTGTAGAAAAATTGGATTTCTGTATCACAGGACATGACATCTTCATATCCATTACAGTAAGTTTTTGTTGCCACCCTTAGGTGATTGGATACTGGCACAGACAGGAAATCCGCCTCTGAGACCTAACACTCAACTAGGCAAGATTTCAGTTTTTGTAGCAAGCCATGTTCCACAATTTCTTTATCGTACATCTCAGGACACAATGATTGTCCTCCCTTTTTTTTTTTTTTTTTTTTTTTTTTTTTTTCTTTTCTTTATATCATGGGAACATCACAAAACACTGAATATGGGGGGAGGAGACAACAACACTGCGACAAGCCCCAAACAAACTAGAACAAGTTAAAGCCTTTCACTGCCTCCTGCAATACACACCAAGCAATGGTAGGTTCCTCGGTGGCTCCAACATTACTTTGCAAAACTTTGTAAGTAGGAGCCAAAGACCAGGTAGCCGTTTTTACAAACTTGAGCAAGTGAAGCCTGGTGACTAATAGCCCAAGATGAATCTTGGAATAAGCCATCGCCACAAACAGAACTTTGCCCCTTTAGACCATAAGCTTGAGAAATGAGCTGATTGATTCAATGAAAAATAGATATTGGAACCTGTTTGACCTTCCCCTTGCACCTTCAGGAAGCACAATGAAGGAATCCGACTGAATATTGGCAGGTGACGTCAGGTACCACCTGATTGCATGAGCCACATTCAAGGAGTGAAGAGCTTTCACCCCACCGTCTGAGGATTAGGACAAATAACACAAGGGTTTATTTACTAAAACTGGAGTGCAAACTCTGGTGCAGCTGTGCATGGTAGCCAATCAGTTTCTAACTTCAGCTTGTTGAATTAAGCTCTATCCATAAAACCTGAAAGCTGATTTCTATGCAGCACTGTGCCACATTTTACAATCTCCAATTTTGGTAAATCAAGCCCAGTGTCCTGGCTGAAACGGAACAAAGAAAACACCCTTTTGGGTAAAAATGGCTGAGGCCCTTAAACTACCTTGTCAGTAGAACACCAGGAATGTTTCCTTGGGTTCATCAGGTAAGAACAGCTAATTCCTAAACTCTGACCCAAAGAAATGGCAACCAAATAAAATCATTGTCAGAAGGATGAAGGGGGATATCGTTGTATTGAGTTACCCCTAAGTCCATAGTCTTGGCCAGTGGGACAGTACGCAGAACAGTGACTGCTTGCTCCAAGAAAATGTGAAGCAATTGGTGTCTGGAAGAGTAATGGCAAGCAAAAATCTGACCACTTATTGTACTCAAGGCCAGTCCCCGGTGGACTCCAGATTGGAGAGATGCCAGAATGTGGCCCACAAAATACTTCAAGGAAGTCCCCGAGCCTCATAAAGGCAAAAGACTAAATCTCTTCCTTGAAGCTGCCTTCCTAGCCTTTACAATGAATAATCAGATTCGCTTCAAGACCCTGGCTTTACTAGCCATGCCATTAAGCCCCCAACTGTAATGGATGCAAGATCGGACCTTGGGACGGGTCCATGGTGTGTTTGCCCACAATGTTGGAGTACCTTGTTCTGGGCCGGAATGGTCAGAATCGCCAGAGCACCTTCCACACAAATCCTGCAAAGCAGAAGCTGTCAAGTTGGAAAGGCCTACGTTTGAGAATTGATCCCATAATGTTACCAGAGCTTTTATCGCAAGTGCTTGGAGTCCCTGGTCCTAGGTATGAATCTGTCCAGCTCCACATTGAACCTAGATGCCAGGAGTTCCATATCACTTTGCTATCTGAGTTGCATTTCTCCACAAAATTAGGTTTCATGTGTTTGCCTTTTTAGTTTCAGAACTGTGAACAGTAATTTCTCTTGCGTTCACTGACAGACGCAGCCCTTCATTGACGTGGGGTTATATGCACATCCTACTAGGAGTTAACTAGGCAAATAGAAAGAAAGCTGGCCCCTTCCAGGGGGCTGCCCTCTCTCTCCCATATAACCCCCCTCCCCTGCTCTGCTTAGCATATCAGTTTTTTATTATGCCTAGTGCAAGGAGTTTGACCTGGCTCCCTTATGGGACCTGCGGTTCATCTTTTTTGCTACCGCTTTTTTTTAATTTTTTTTCAAGCTATCTGATGACTGCTATCAAGAAGCCGGCTGGGGCATAGAGGATAGCTAGAATCCTGCACTTTCCCCAGCACGGCCGACTGATGCGAGCTAGTCCTAAGCCTTGGCGTGGCCCGCCGCATCGTGCCTGTTCCGTGCGGGCCGCCAGTGGGTGACCCCAAACCCCCCCCCCCCCCCCACTTGCGACCGGACTTGGTGCCTGTCCAGGGGCCTATGGCCTGCAGCATCCCTCTCCGGCATGGGAGGAAGGTCTGCGACCAGGTGGCTACCCGCTACGCCTGTCGGACTGGTGAGTGACCCCCCCCCCGCGGCACGGAGGGGGGGTGCTGGGCGTATTTTAGCGTTTTTGGCTGGCTGGTGGAGGGTGTACGCGTTTTCTCCCATCAAGCTGCTACTGCGCAGGGTGGAAGCGGAGGGGATTCCGACAATCCTGGTGGCTCCGGATTGGCCTCGGCAGCCTTGGTACGCTGACGTGGTGCGAATGGTGGCAGATATTCCCTGGCGCCTTCCGCTGCGCAAAGATATGTTGTCTCAGGGACCCATCTTGCACCCTGCTTTACCCTCGCTGGCTTTGACTGTTTGGCTATTGAGTCTCAAGTGTTGAGGGATAGGGGAGTCGCTGACTCCGTGATCCCTACCATGCTTAAAGCGCACAAGTGTACTTCGCGCCAGATTTATCATCGCATCTGGAAGGCCTATATTGCCTGGTGTGAGGCGGGGGGTTGGAACCCCCGCTCTTATGTTGTGTCCCGGGTACTGGCCTGGATAAAAGGCTGGCATTGAGTACTCTCAAGGGTCAGATTTCGGCTCTAGCAATTCTTTCAGCGGCCTTTGGCGTCACATTCGTTGATTCGTATAGGGTGTACGCCATGTGGCTCCTCGGGTACGGTCGCCCATGGCACTGTGGGATTTGAATTTGGTACTTTCTGTACTGTAGAGACCGCCATATGAGAGAATCAGGGATATTCCTTTGCAAGTGCTGTCGCAGAAGGTGGCCTTGGTGGCCATTACATCCGCTAGGTGGGTATCTGAGCTGGCAGCGGTGTCCTGCAAGTCTCCTTTACTTGGTCCTTCACAAGGACAAGTCTGTCTTGCGCCCTTCTCCTTCCTTTTCTACCGAAGGTGGTTTCTTTTCACATTTAATGAAGATATTATTCTTCCTTCGTTCTGTCCGCACCCATCGCATCCTAAGGAATTTGAGTTTCATTCATTGGATGTCGTGAGGGCTTTGCGGGTGTATTTGGCGGCTACAGCTTCTTTTCGGAAGTCTGATGCGTTGTTTGTGCTGACGAAAGGCCCGTGCAAAGGGTTGGCGGCCTCGTCTGCTACTGTTTCCCGTTGGATCAGGCAGACTGTGACTCCTGCATATACTGTTCGAGGCAAAGTCCCTCCTTTTCCAGTCACTGTTCATTCTACCAGGCCAGTTAGTACTTCCTGGGCTTTCAGACACCAGGCTTCGGTGTCACAGGTGTGCAAGGTGGCTACCTGGGCCTCGGTGCACACGTTCACTAAATTTTATAAAGTTGATATGCCCGCATCTTCGGTTTCTGCTTTTTGGCCGTAAAAGTTTTACAGGCGGCAGTGTAGGCACAACTGGCGCCTCCTGAGAGGATTCTGTTGGATTCTTGTCGTTTACCCACCCCTCTTTACTGACACAGCTTTAGGACATCCCCACATGTCAATGAAGGGCTGCGTCTGTCAGTGAAAGTAAGAGAAAAAGGGATTTTATTAAAACTTACCGTAAAATCCTTTTCTCTATTCCCCTGCTGATTTTGTGCATTTGCTCACTGACAAAGAAATGATCAGTCTGTAATTTTTTAATGGCAGGTTTAGTTTACCAGACATAATTACAAAATCTACAGGAAACTCCTTTCAAAAAATATATAATTGATTTGCGTTTTAGTGAAGTAATTCCCTTATCGGCAAGATTTCTTCTGGCTCCCAGATGTCTTCTATACAGGTAATGAGCTGAGATTAGGAGCACTCTTGGGGAGTACTCCTAATCTCAGCTTATCTGTATAAAATACACCTGTCCACAGAAGCAATCCAGATTTCAGTCTCTTCACCATGGCCAAGACCAAAGAGCTGTCCAAGGATGTCAGGGACAAGATTGCAGACATGCACAAGGCTGGAATGGGCTACAAGACAATCGCCAAGCTGCTTGGTGAGAGGGTGGCAACAGTCGGTGCAATTTGCAGATGGGATAAACTCAAAATAACTGTCAATGTCCCTTTTTGTCTGTGGCTCTATGCTAAACCTCACCTCGTGTTTCAGTGAACAGTGAGGAATCTGCCCAGAACTACGGAATTAAAGATACTAAAGGCTCAGTTTGTTCTGTTTAGAAAAAAAAAGTCATACTCGACCTCCTGTACAGCAGTTTTGCAGAGGCGCCCCTAACCCCGTCTTCTGGGGTCCTCCAGCGGTACCCCAGGCTCCTTCTCTTCTTGAGTGACCACCATTGGGAAGCGCTTCCTTAGGGTCACCCGTGCAGGTGCGCTCCCCTGTCCGGTTGCGTGTACTTGCATAAACAGCGGGACTCGGGCCCCACCTCCCGAGTCACTGGACTTGATTGGCAGCAGTGGGAGCCAATGGTTCCCCTGCTATCCATCCAGTGAGGACCGGAACAGCTCGGGTGAGCTGCAAGGCTTGTCCCCGCTGCGGGATTCTTTTGGGCTCGGGAATGCATAGAATGCATTAAGGTGAAACCTTGAGGGTTTATAACCCCTTCTAAGAATCTTGTCAATGATCTCAAAGCAGCTGGGTCCATAGTCGCCATGAAAACAATTGGTAACACACTAGTGAAGGATTGAAATCCTGCAGCACCCAAAAGGGCCCCCTGCTCAAAGCGCATGTAGAGGCCAGTCTGAAGCTTGCTAATGATTCAGAGAATGAGTGAAAGTGTTGTGGACAGATGAGACCAAAATCAAGCTCTTTGGCATCAACTCAGTGTTTGGAGGAGGAATGCTGCCAATGACCTCCAAGAACACCATCTCCACTGTCAAACATGGAGGTTGAAACCTTGTGCTTTTGGGGTGTTTTCTACTAGGGGGACAAGACCACTTCACCACATCAAAGGGACGATTGGCAAGGCCATGTACCGTCAAATCTTGGGTGAGAATCTCCTTCCCTCAGCCAGGGCATTGAAAATGGGTCGTGGATGGGTTATACTAGCATGACAATGACCCAAAACACACAGCCAAGGCAACAAAGGGGTGGCTCAAGAGAGACACATTAAGTTCCTGGAGTGGCCTAGCCAGTTTTCAGACCTTCATCCCATAGAAAATATGTGGAGGGAGCTGAGGGTTTGAGTTGCCATACGTCGGCCTCAAAACCTTAACTTTGAGAGGATTTGCAAAGAGGAGTGGGACAAAATCCCTTCTGAGATGTGTACAAACCTGGTGGCCAGCTACAAGAAACGTCTGACCTCAGATTGCTAACAAGGGTTTTGCCACCAAGGTAAGTCATGTTCTGCAAATACTTGTTTCACTCATTAACCACTTCAGCCCTGGGAGGATTTCCCCTATTTAGGACCAGAACACTTTTTTTTTTTTTTTGCGATTTCGGCACTGCGTCGCTTTAACTGACAATTGTGCAGTCGTGCAACGTTTTACTCGGGCTGAGCTGAGTGGGGGAGGAGAGTGATCGCGGCTCCCATATACAGGGAGCCTGCGATCCCTGTTTTTAAATACATCGACCTCCATTCTGTCACTGACAATCGCAGGTAGCTGGCGGACAGTCTGCCCCACCCGGAACAATGAGCGCACCTCTGGCAGCACAATGTGACAGCGGTTTGCGATATCGAACCGCTTTGCCGCTGTCAGGCGACGGCAGGCGGTCAGCAAGTGGTTTTTAAAATGCAAATCAACTTAAGTTGTCACCATGATGCACAACTACTGAAAAAAATATCTCGATCATCAATTTGCAGGGGGAATAGGAGAGGTGGCCATGGTTGAATTTGCTGCCTGGGTTTAATGGACCCCTGGTTGGGCCAATCAAATGACTCGGCGTGGTTTGCTCATGTGCCCTGAGTAGCCGGCTGTGAAGCCGCAAGCAGTTGCATCTGGCTGCCCACAGTATGCTGGTGACAGACTGAAGGCAGGTGAGGACATCTCTAGATCCCGGGGCAGGTGAGTGTCCTAGTAAGTCAGCAGCTACAGGTGTGGGTGGGGTTGTTGTGTTTTTTTAACTCTTAGACTGGACAACTGTTAAGACTGGGACCTCAACTTAGTACTTTTCAGTATTTCAGAAATCTGTTTTGAATCCCTTTGGGATAATACTTTTGACAAAAAAGGGGTATATTTCTGGTTGCTGTTGTGGCTTGTAGAGTCTTGGAATTTGCTACCCTTGCCTGTAAGGAACAGCTCTGGTGCTTTACCATAAGGTGCATTCACAGCTTCAGCCATCCTTGTTGGGGGTTTTTTTTTTTTTTTTTTTAAATGTATGTCTTTGGCGAATGGGACAGGTGGGAGGGGGGGGGGGGGGGGAAGGGGTGTAACAAGGGGTAGAGCCACCCAGGGAGAACACCAATGTGAAGATGGTGTTTTTAGGGTTGAATCTGAGATTTTCTCAGTATGGCCAAATTTTAGGTTTATCCAATGTACTATGAAGTATAGCCATTAGAGCTTTGGTGCAGAAAATATGCATTTTTAAGGGCTGTGGACTCAAACTATTTTCTCTTGATACAGGCTTGGAACAAGTTATTCCCTCTCTTGGACAGAACTCTGGAAATTATTTTGCTCCTATTCAATTTGAAGAAAATGCTGACAAAGTTGACATCTTAGAGATGTTCCAGAAAGCCAAATTGGATTTAAAGCCTTTGTTGTCAAACCTTACTGCAAACAAGGAAAAGTTGCGGGAAAGCAGTAAGTTTTTAAATTGGTGAAGTTGGCTGACAAATTTGTGGGGGTGGACAGGGGCATTGTTCCCTTTTTTATTTTTTTTTTATTTTCAAGGTTAGTGGCGGTCAGAGCATTAATATTTCCATTAATGAATACTGAACACTTTGATCCCGAACGTGTCAAGCTTTTTAACTTGGTGTTCTGCAAACTTTCAATGCCTGTTCAGACTGTTTTTAAATGCACATTTTAAGGCATGCTGTGTTAAAGCAACACTTTAATTTGGTCTGGCCTGATTGTTGACATCTTGCCACGCAGCATGTGCATTTTGGTGCACTTGCAAGGCCCAGTGCTATAATAGGTATTTCGTTTTGTCATTGAAAATTAAATGGCCCTGTGATTGGTGCATTGCATACATTTCATTACTCCGTGTTACTGTAGTGTGGTGAGAATTGGACCCCTTCTACGTGGTCTAATTTGCCAAGCAGAAGTATCCCCTGGGGATGATGCATTGATGGTCCCTGGCATCCGGTTTATCCCCATACTATGCGGAAAATCTTAAAACCTTGTGCTATATGAATTTCTTTCTCCTCCTCTGAGGGGCATAGGAATTTGGAAACGGGTTATACTTTTACTTCAGGAGGTTTGGACCGAAAATTTGTAATCCAACCCCTATATAACCCTTCCTCTACCCAACATCCCATAGTTGTTTGTCCTGGGAGAAGGGAAGCTCAGATTATACTGACTCATTAGCCTTCTCCCTTTTTGTGGTATCTGCTTAAGCAGCAAGGAATCTTGATTGAAGCCACAGTAAGTGTGTGGTTTTTTTTTTTTTTTTTTTTTTTGTGTTGTTTTTTTTTTTTTTTTTTTTTTTTTTTTTTTCCCTCCAGCGTTCCTGATGGACTGGATGTGCAGGGTCAAACTTCCAGTATTGGATGTTGCATTATGGTGCTTTTTAGACCTTGGTGTGGTGTTGGCCACTGAGTGCTTTCCAGGTTCAGGACGGTTGCACAGCCCCAAGTCTGGCACTCTTTGCTGTTTTTTCCCTATGGGGTTTCAATCCGATCCCCCTAGAACAACCCGTTCTGCTTTGCCAAGGGATCTTTTCTGACTTTGCATCTTTGAACAGGGCAGTCAAGTTGATGGACCTTTTTACCCCGGAAAGGCTGGAAGCTTTCCTTTTGACAGGTCAACTAGGCTGGTCCTTACACTAGATGGCACTGTGTGCTATTCTTGACCATGCGGTCTCCCTTTTAAAGTGAACACATCACCATCTGGCATTCAACTGGTGGTCTCCACAAAACAGAGTAAATGTTCTGACCCTAGGTGCTCCTCATTACCTGCATGGAAAGCGATATCCATTTCAGGTTGCCCTTGTGCTCTGGTTTGTCAACCCTCCTCTCGGGTCCCCTTCCGTTGCTCCTGGCCCCTCCAGTGTGTGTGTGGGTGTGTGTCCATGCATCTAATCCATGAAGGTAAACCTTGAGCTTTTAGAACCGCTTGACTGGGTTGAATCAGATCTTTTTAGTACTTCATATGCATCAAGTTTAGGGGTGTGTGTTTCCCCTGAGTTTTTTTCTTAGACCCCAGAGACGCCTCAAGTGCTCAGGCGGCCGGGCCCCTGTTTACTTCTGTTCTTGTCACATTTGGGATTACTCTTTTGCAGAACACCCCAGATTCTCTGGTTAGTGATGCATTGCTTCTAAGACTCATGACCGGGCAATTCCATCCTTTTCTGCCAATGATGCAAGCTGATATTTGCGGTCTCACATGTTGCTCTGAATCTGGAGAGAATGCCACTAGAGCTCTGTTAGTGACTGGGTTATTGCAATTCCTTCATGCTGAGCCTCTCAGTTTGCATCCATTTTGTGTGAACACTCCATAGGCAAAGATCCCCACTTGGCAATGGTGGGCTACATGCATGCTAGAGCACACATAGTGGGAATTTTCACTGTAGTCCCTGAGGAAACCCCCAAGTACACCCCCCCACCCCAATTTTGCTTGTGACTTCCCATGGCCTAAGAATGAACTCTTCTCCCTTGTTTTGCATATTCAACCCCTTGATGCCAATGTAACACAGGCATCACCCCAGTGCCGTTTTGCTTTTAAAAAAAAAAAAAAAAAAAAAAAAAAAAGAAAATTTAATAAAATGTAATTTGATCGATGTGGCTAATCGGCTTCTTGGCGGTTACTACAAGCAGCGGAAGGGGATGACCAGCCAGCAAGGAATCGGGTCTCAGATCTAGTAACCTGGAAGCAAAGTCATGACATCACTTCCTGTTTACTGGAGCCTTAGGCA
Source organism: Glandirana rugosa (assembly GCA_018402905.1). Lineage (NCBI taxonomy): Eukaryota > Metazoa > Chordata > Amphibia > Anura > Ranidae > Glandirana > Glandirana rugosa. The sequence goes on along the minus strand of BLSH010322878.1, from coordinate 696,868 downwards.
CCTTTCAGACTTATGCGACTTGGAACTGCAAAGTCGCATAAGTTGTTCCTAATTTCCAAGGAGTACCGTTTATATCTGTACAACTTCAAGTCGTGCCGACTACAAAGTAGTCCCTGAATTACTTTGGCCCAAGTTTGATGCAACTTGGTCTATGGACTTCAATTTTTAAACCCTCAAAGTTGCATGCAAATCGCACCTTAATGTAGATGCGATTTCTGCACAACTTTAATGTGTTTTCATTGCGCCAAAGTCATACTGATTCAAAATTGTGGTAAAATCTCATTGCACAAGTGTGAAAGGAGCCTTTTAAAGGTGCCAAATTAAAAAAAAAAAAAAAAACCGTATTCAAAACAGCCAGACTTGGTGTTTTTTGGATGCTATTAAGAAAATTCAGTCTCCAACCATCTTTTATCAGGTCCTCAGTCTCTTAAACACCCTGCTAATTGTATTGGCAAAATTTACATTCGGTGCATCTTTAGCAGACCTGATACAGGAGATGGTCAGACTGCAGACATGATATAAGAGATCAATGCAGCCTGCCTGTGCCCGGATCAGAGCTGCGATCTGTGTCACGGAACTAGATTTGAATCGCCCGAGCCGCAGTAACAATGTCCTGTGATCACATCACACTGATTAAATGTCTTGCTATTGGCTTAGGGTGCTGTCTATCACAGGAGGCGGGGCATTGTTACTGCGGCCGCCCGAACAAGTCAGCTTTGCAACGCATGGAGATTGCGGAGGGGGATGAGGACCGGGGCGTGCCAGGTTGACACCCCTGCAGCAGGCGGACCCCGCCCCCTTTTTTGGCTTCCATTATTGGCATTTTTTTCTTTTGCCCGATAATCGGCCACTAAAATTTCTGTGTTGGGGAAAAAAATGATAAATCATTTCAGAACTTTTTTTCCACTTTTTTATTTATTTTTTTTTTTTTTATGTGACCTATAAACTATACAACTCCGTTGAAAAACAAATTGAAATCTTTTAGTGTGGGGAAGTAAAAATGAACTAAAATGTGGTTGCATAACTGTGCATAACCTCGTATAATTGGGGATGTAGCCGTGTTCAGAATTAAGCAATCACATTCAAACTCATGTTAAATAGGAGTCAGTACGCACCTGCCATTAAAAGTGCCACTAATTAGCCCTAAATAAAGCTAAGCTGTAGTAGGCCTCTCCACACATTTTCTTAGTCGTGTTCTACAGCAAAAGCCATGATCCGCAGAGAGCTTCTAAAGCATCAGAGGGATCTCATTGTTAAAAAGTTATCAGTCAGAAGGGTACAAAAGAATTTCCAAGGCATTAGATATAGCATGGAACACGGTGAAGACAGTCCTCAAGTGGAGAAAATATGGCACAACAGTGACATTACCAACAACGGGACATCCCTCCAAAATTGATGAAAAGACCAGAAGAAAACTGGTCAGGGAGGCTGCCAAGAGGCCTACAGCACCATTAAAGGAGCTGGCAAATACTGGCTGCGTGGTACATGTGACAGTCTCCCGTATTCTTCCTATGTCTGGGCTATTGGGTTCTGGTCTGATGAAACCAAGTTGGAATGTTTTTTGGAAATAATTCCAAAAGACGCTTGGTGCAAAAATAACACTGCAAATCACCAAAAGAACACCATACGCACTGTGAAGCATGGTGGGGCCTAGAGGTCGACCGCTATGGGATTTTGGGTTTTTCTCTGGCCGATGCCAATATTCCGAAATCTGGATGGCCCATATGATGCTTAGGCCATAGTGGTGGGGTTTTTTTTTTTTTTTCCCCCCGTTCATCTCATACAATCTAACAGTTAAGTAATAAGAAGCGATGGAGAATTGCTGAAATTAAACATTAAACACAACAAGCACCCAATCAGTGCACTTGTATGTATAATTTAGATCAAAAAATTTAGAGCTGGTTCACACTGCCGTGACTTGTCAGGCAACTTAAGTCTCCTGAAAAGTTGCGCTTATGCAGTACTATGGAACCGGTTTAATAGGAGCGACTCAAGTCGCTCCGACTTAGAAAAAGGTTCATGTACAGGCATAACCCAATTTTTACGTACACAATGGAACCAGAGCATGCATGTAAAACTAAGATTTACTTAGTGAAGCAATACACTCCCTCACCCCCACCCCCCCCCCCCCACTTCTGGGGTGTTGATGCAGCCTGCCTGTGCAGGGGAAGAGGAGAGGATTGCCGGCCGATCATCAGAGCGGGGAACATCGCTGTAACAACCTTCATTTGAATTGCTGCGTGTTCCTGCCGCTCGCCATGATCTACAGCCCTGCCTCTTGGCTCAGGTACTTTGATGTATATCACACGTCCCGGCATTGGATGGTTGATCTGTCAAAGTACCTGGGCGGCAGGGCTGTATGTGATGGCGAGTGTGGGGAACACTTGCAATTCTAATGAAAGCTGTTCCCCCACGCTCTGATCGGCTGACAATCCTCTGTCAACCGGCGGAAAATCAGCCTAATCTGCCGCACAATCTGCCGATTGATTAAAAATTGCCAAAAATGGGCCCGATATATCGGCCGGCCTCTAGTGGTGGCAGCATCATGCTTTGGGGCTGTTTATCTTCAGATTGAATAGGGGCCTTTGTCAAGGTAGAGGGAATTATGAACAGTTCCAAATACTAGTTAATATTGGCACAAAACCCTTCAGGCTTCTGCTAGAAAGCTGAACATGGAGAGGAACTTCCATCTTTCAGCATAACGATCCAAATCAACAAAGAAATGGCTTCACCAGAAGATTAAAGTTTTGGAATGGCCCAGACCTGAATCCGATTGAAAATCTGTGGGGTGATCAGAAGAGGGCTGTGCACAGGAGCTATATAGCCCGGGTAAAAACCGTTAAAAATTAGTTAGCCGTCTAACACGCCGTCTAATCCGACTAAAAGGCGGCCAACTGTCTCCTAACAGTCGGCTAGTCTCGCACCCCCTTGTCGAAAGTAATCTTAACGTTCACAAGGGGTGTGAGCGGTAGTGTA
>BLSH010322878.1:665147-677955 GCA_018402905.1 Glandirana rugosa | reverse complement strand
TGGTTGATCTTGCCTGCTTTTTGTACCCCTAATGTAAAATGACCATGGTAATCATGGCTACTGATCCATAGCGTGGTCCGTTTACATGCCTGTCATCCCGCAGTCTCTCCTCCGGTGCAAGCCCCCCCCCCCCCGTGTGTGTCCTCCCCTTCCGCCACAATTAGTGGCTGATGGTAAAGTCAGACTAAAATTGCTGCCAGCCCCTCTCCTATACAAAGGTATACTACAGTGTAAATGTGTTAAAATGATGCGCTAAATACCTTCCACAAGAAGGCCTCTGTGCAGCCACGTGACTCCCACGGCTCTCAGCCCCTCCCGCTGTAGCCCAATGGGAGGTCACGTAACTGCAGAGGTGATCTGAACTGAGGTATTGGCATAATTTTTAAACCAACATTTACACTGTAGTATACCTTTTTGTACAACAGAGGGGCTGGCAGTAATTCTACTCTCACTTTACAACCACCTTAAACTTGTCTTTTTCCCGGGGAATAGGCAAGTATACTTGCCTTTCCTCTGCAGGCTATTTAGTAAAGGACTTTGGAATGGGGGTGGAAGCAGGTTTATTGGGTTTAGAATGGAATTTTTAACTTTTTTTTTTTTTTTTTTTTTTTTTTTTTTTTTTGTGTACGTTTATATTTCTAGTTTATATTAATACTGTGTACTCTAACATTTTTAACGTAGGTTTGTGACTGTTTTTCTTTAATATGTTAACAGGTTAGTTCACTGGAAATGCAACAAGCTATAATGGATGGTTTAGTGCCACCTGAACTAGCTTTCCAAGCTGCTAACTACTTTCACCCAGTCTATGGCAAAATGCAAATGGATAAAAACAGGGATGGCTTTCGTAACAGGTTGGTGTACTTTTTGTTTAGCCATTAATGGGTATGATGAATCTTGTGCTGACCAATGGTGGCTTTTCTTTCTTTTTTTGCAGACCGCAGCAAAGGTTAAATAAATCTCCAGTAGGCAATCTACGAGGGTCATCTGTGTCTCCAGGACCTAGTGCCCCTGTTACCAGTATGGTAAGAACTGAGCAATGAGTGAATAGTCTAAGCATGCAAGTAATGCAAAAATATAAGAATGCTGTCCAACCAAAGTGATACATTGTTTATGGTGACATCTGGGCCCAGTAACTTGCTGCTTTTTTACATCAAATGGGGTCTTTTTTTGGCTGTGTTGAGTACCACACTGAAGTTTCACTTATTATACAGCTGAAGGTCCTGTTAACACAATGGGTATAAATTTTGAAGCGCAGCAAAAATAAGCCCATGTAGCTTTTAAAGCGTATCCAGAGCATCCGTATAAGTCTGACCGTGCTCGCCTACAGCATCTGAAGTGTTTTTTTTTTTTTTTTTTGAGGGGCTTTTATTCCGTGTTGGCTTCGCTTTGTTTTGGAAGTATTGCAACTATGAGATATCCCAGGATGAACTGGGAAACTGAACAAGCGAACCAGAAAGACCTTGACAGCAGTAACTTCCGGTCCATGTGTATATCTTCATGAAGTGTCTGGTGCAGACATCGCTTTCCTGCTGCTCCATTCTGCACAAGAGATGTGAACTGGAGCTGAGCAGCTAGCAGCCGGCACATGTGGTATGCAACATGGCAACGCTATAGCAGGTGGTGAGGGTAGACTGGCAGGGGATCGGCAAAGCTGCAGGACTGGAGCAGGAGAAGCTAGCAGATGTCTTGTGAGCAGCATAGGAACAATCTAGTGGGAGGCAATGGGGAACAGGAGAGAGCGGAGGATCAGCAGAGCTGGGGGTTACGGGGTGGGGAATCGGAGTAGCTGGGGGTACTACTGAGCAGGGATCTGCTCAACGAGTACTAATAAGCTGGGGGATCTGCTGAGTAGGGGGTACTACTGGGCCCCTTTAAAACAAATATTATATCCCCACAAACTGCATTTGCCGAGCTTCAGAAAGCCTCACAGAAGCATCAAAAGAGCATGTTGGAAGTGGTAGGCGCTTTTAAGTGTTCAAAGTCGAAGCAAGTGTTAAGCCTTAACCACTTCAGCCCTGGAAGGATTTACCCCCTTCCTGACCAGAGCACTTTTAGGTTGAATATATTTTTATTTGGTTATAGAAAATGTAAAAAGGTTGTATTACAACATGTATGAATACAGGTACAAGGATTGAGACGGGAACAAAGTAATCTGAACCTTACTGTTATCAATTGACATGTTTAAAGGAACTGGAACCGCATAGTCACTAAGCTATAGAAAAATATGGTTAATCATATATTTGCATCCTTATTGACTTTTGACAATTGGGAAAATTGAAGAAACCGAAAAGAAAAATGGTTAAATAAAAAGGAAGACTCTAAGAAGATGAACAGAAAAAAAGGGGGATCAAGAAAAGGGTAAGGGGGGGGGGGGAGAGAAAGAGGGCCTGGCAAAGGGCACCTCACACTTTTTCTATAAGAATTTGTCAACTCGTTAAGTTCATAATCTTGTTAACCTAGATAGACCCAAAACAGTGGGAGCTTTTCTGAAAGGGCTCAGAATTTGAATGAGTCCAGAGGCTCCATCTGTTGCAGTGTTTTTCCCAGGTATCCCTCTCCCTAGCTTGCATTTCCTCTTAACATGATATCATTAATCTTAGTCGGCCATCGGGGTACACTGTTTTTTCCAATGTCCTGAAATGACCTGTTGGGCAGGAATAAAATCTGAGTAAACTTTGCTTTTGTGACCTAACTGAGCCTGGGAGAATGGATAGGAATGCCATCTTGGGGGAGAGCGTTTTTTTTTATCAAATTCTATTCTATGTTTTTGGAAATGCATCTTTCACATTTATAAGGGAGCAGTCTCACCAACATGGTAAAGGGTCCTCGTCTCTCCATGACGGTGCCAACGTTCATCTGTGGAGTTGGAAAAGATCCGATGTAATGTAACCGGGTCCTTTTACCAACACTATAGCCGTTTAACTTTTTTTTTCTCCTGGGTGTATACTGAAACCGAAGACTTGTGGGTGAACAAGTCTGCCATTCCTCTGGGGTGATTTCGGTCTCCAGGTCCCTCGACCACAGTCTGGTATAAGTCGGGAGCTCTTTATGCGTACGAGAGAGTTCTCTATAGATCAATGACGGCATGTGGCGAGTTTTATCAGAGAGTGCACATATGCCTGATCTATGTAACGATACAGTGCTTGTTTAAGTTGAGGGATGTGACCAGTCAATAGAGACCTCATGTTGGGCTTGCCAGGGTCTAAAAAGACCTGAAGTAGGGTGTACATAGTCCCGAGAAGTGAGCTATGCAGACCGTTCATAAGAACAGAAATGAACAGCGGTGACACTGTTCAGCAGTGTCGGGTTATCAAAGCGGTGAGGGTACCGTATATACTCGAGTGTAAGCCGACTTTTTCAGCACATTTTTTGTGCTGAAAAAGTACCCCCTCGGCTTATACTCGAGTGAGAAAAAAAATGACCCCAGAAAATGCCGCCGCTCCGTCTGCCTAAACTGATCTACCGGTAGTCACTGCAGCCCGCCCGCCTAAACTGGTTGCTAGATCGCCTCCCGACTGGCGTCTAGCAACCAGTGACGTAAGAGAGAGGAGAGCGGAGACTGACGTGATTTGTGCCAATAATCACAGCGGAGGTAAAAGACCCCCTCCGCTCAGCAGAACACTAGAAGCCGCCGCTGCCCGCCCCGCCTCCACTGGTTGCTAGATCGCCTGCTGATTGGCGTCTAGCAACCAGTGACGTCAGAGAGAGGAGACCGAGGCGGACGTCCTCCTCCGCGCCTTCTGAGCACCTGAGCCCCTATTAAAAACGAAGCCCAGCCAGCCAGGTGAGCCATTCCTGTCTGTGGCCCTGATATGTGGATGGGTTTATGCTGAATCTTGTAGTCCTTCCCTTTTGGGGATGTGACCCCCCCCCCCCCAAAAGTGAGGGACTACAGGTCCCAGCATGAATCCCTCAGAGGATGTGTCCAGGCCAATTTGTGTTGGGGGGGGGGGGGGTTGGAGGTGAAGGCTAATGTATGTATTTGTATGTAATGTGTGATTTGCTGTAATGTACTGTGTAAATATGTGTTTTTAATGTAATTTTATTGGTATCTATTATTTTTGAAATTTACCAGTAGCTGCTGCATTTCGCATTTCCCACCCTAGGCTTATACTCGCGTCAATACTTTTTCCCAGTTTTTTGTGGTAAAATTAGGAGTCTCTGCTTATACTCGGGTCGGCTTATACTCGAGTATATACGGTACTAGGATTTGAGGATGGGGCCTGGGTCAAGCGGCGTCGGTACCATACAATTTTTAAAGAGGCTTTAGTCAGGGGGGGATAGTGGAAATGGAGCGGTAAGACTTCTCATATCCCCATAGAAGGGCTCTAAGGTCCACTGAGGAAAGGTCTTGTTCTACAGTAGATGCCGCTTTTGGGAATGGACGAGGGAACCATTCCAATACTCTGGATAAGAGGACAGAGGAATGGTAAAGTTCAAAATCTGGGAGCCCAGAGCCCCTAGTTACCCATGACATTTATACAGTGATCAGAAATTTAAATATCCACTGATTACTGTGTAAATGTCATTGGCAGTGAAGGGGTAAACCTGCAGGGGGAGATCTAGGGGTGTTCCCTAGGCATGTTCTAACTGTGGGGGGGGGGGCGCTGGGCTGTTATGGGCATACAAGATTTAACTGATCCCAGTGACAGGGATCAGTAGATCTCCTCCTCCTCCCTCCTCCCTCACTGTCAGAATGGGGAACCGCCATGTTTACATTGGCGGTTCCTCGTTCTTTTTGCTGTGGCCGCTCATTGCGGACATCGGGCCCGCTCGAGCTGCGGGCGCGCACGCGCCCCCTAGCGGCCTCTCCGCAAATCGCCGTTTATTTGTGGCGATTCGCGGGACGCATCCACACTGCCGCAGTAAATATACTGCGCGCGGCGTGAAAGCGGTTAATGGTGGGCTATAGTTGAGGAAATATAAATCTGAGAAGGAACGTGGGATTTCGGTTCCTAGGTATTTAATGGATCGTGATTGCTGCTTAAATGACAAATTTACCACTGAGTGGACTTGTAGATATATGCCACTTACCACTTTACTTTTGTAATGTGTTTTTGTTAATAAAAATATTTTCAACTTTAAATGACAAATTTAGATTGGGTTCTGGTTAATGTGGAAGGTGGTAAAGAAATGCTGAGGGCCTCCTAATTTTTTTTTTTTTGTGTGGTTTAGTTTTAAAGTTACGGAAGGTGTTTGTATGCTGTGGATAGCTTGGGCTAGTTTTCTACCACGATCACAAATGGGAGTGGTGATTTAAGGTCAGCCTTGCCGTGTGTGTGTGTGTGTGTGTGTGTGTGTTTTGTTCAAGTCTGACTTGGTGGCATTAGCAACAACTTGGGTGGATGGGGAGCTGTATAAAGACATTGGCTTGGGGCCCAAATTGCTCTCTAAGATAATCAGTTGGAATGATGATCGTAAAAAAGGCCAACTGACGCCAAAAGGAAAGCTCTTGACATATGAGAAGGTGTAAGGTCTTCGTCTTGTCACAAGCTTTGCGGCCCGGTATGCAGCAAACTTGATCTGTGTACGATTTCGGGTAGGGGAGGGGATATGCGGTCTGCTAGTATTTTGGAGAACTTGATTGCCACGTTCAACAGAGAGGTCTGTAATTGCTGCAAGAGGTTGTTTCTCTGGTTTTGGGATTACTGCTTTTTGAGCTTGCAGCATCGTGGTAGGCAGTGGGTGAGTATCGTCGATGGATAGGAACACTTGCGCTAGCAAAGGGGCTAGTTGGGCAACGAACATCTTGTAAAATCGAGGGGTGTAGCCGTCTGGTGCTGGATTCTAACAGTTGGACATTCTGTTCTGAGATGGTAAGGCAGTCTCGAATGTATGTGAGGGTGTCATGAGGTAGGTTGGTCGATGTGCTCTGGAACCTGAGGGGGGATTCAAATTTATATAAAGTGGCATGAAATTGACGACATTCCTTAGCGATTTCCAAATTTTTATATCTTTAGTATGAGTGCGGTGAAGTATGTAAGGAATGTGAGATTTTGTTTAGGGTGGATGACACGAGCCAAGGGTTTGCCACACTTAGTGGCTTGTGTATAGAGTATTTCATCTTATCTCTAGCATCAAAGAGTTCAGAGAATATTTGTAGGAGATCCCTGCGTGTATTTGACAGCTGCACAAGGATGTGCAGCATTTGCTTATGGCAGGCCTCGACAAACCCCGGGCGCTAGGTCGCCATGGCGACCAGAAATCGCGTCCTGGCGAGTGACTGCCGTTCCTTCTCTCCCCATGTTAAAACAGCATATTGGATTCAGCGAGAGCCAAGAGTTCTCTGCTTAATCTAACAGCTGTTAAACTTGGCGGCTGCCTGGGATATTTGTTACTTTTTCTTCATTCTAAGTAGAAACAAACAATGTATCATCATCTTTCAAAGCAATCATCTCTGGGCTGTCAGGAAAGTTTAACCATTTAAAGACTAATCCCTCTCACATTAGTGGCTTACAATTAAATATTCAGTGTTTTCTGCTAGAAAATGACTTGGAACCCCCAAACATTATATATTTTTTAGCAGAGACCCTAGAGAATAAAATGGTGGTTGCTGCAATATTTTATGTCACATGGTGTTTGCACAGCGGTCTTTCAAGCGCAATTTTTTGGAAAAAATACACTTTAATGAATAAAAAAAAAACTAAACCGTAAAGTTAGCCCATTATTTTTTTGTATAATATGAAAGTTGATGTCACACCGCGAGAAACGTGACCTTTTATGCTAAGCAACAAAATTGTGATAAAGCCCTGTGTACCATCAACAACAATTACCACTCTATGTGCAGCTGGGCTCCAGAATTTCATGGTGACCGGAACCCACCAGAGCAATGAAAAGTCACTGTGGGGGACACACATGTAGGCAGGAAGTGGCTGCAAAGAGGCAGCAGATCAGCAGCACTGGAAAGACATGTTTTTGCCACCCTTAAGCTCCATTAGGCAGGAGATGAGGGCGTTTTACATGCCGCAGTCACGATGCATTTGGCATAATAAGGAGTTTCCCCCATAAGATTTTTGTGTCACTCTTTCTGGCCAGCCTATAACCCTGATGTAATGGTGGAGTTATTGGCTGGCTGCTCTGCTGTGAGTAAGTTAGGGGCGTAAATTACTTGTCTTACCCCTGGTGCTGACAACCCCACACTATGCTATAAAAAACTGGCTCCTAACTTTTTTAGCCGGCTCCTAGATTCAAGGCAAATTTGTCAAGCCCTGGCTTATGGGATGTCTCTAAAGAGCAGGTGGATAGTCTCTTGATGTCATGAGATCGCTCTTTTTATTTATTTATTTTTTTCAATTTGGCCCCAAACTGAATCAGGACCCCCCCCTAAGGACACATTTCACTGCCTCCCATTTTTTATAATGGGAAATGTTTGGGTTGTTGGCATGGTCCAAAGTGAAATCTGATGGCCTTAGATAACCTCCTTATCACATGAACCTTGCGTTCAAGCTTTGAATTACCAAGAGTGATCGCCACAACATCTGGGCAGTCTCCCTAAAAATAGCTATACAGGTGCATGATCTGACCAAAGTTTCAGGCCTATAGAGGAACCTGGGTCCAAGTCTAGCAGGGATTGAGAAATGAACAGCTAATCTATCCTGCTGTAGGACTTGTGGGCTGGGGAAAGGGAGGTGTAATCCCTCTGAGGGGTGAAGAATTCACCACACATCTGTCAATGAGAGTTTAGAGAAAAGAGCTCGGAACTTCTCCAGTGTGGTAGGGGGGGGGAAAGCGATGACCTACCTGAAAAGTCCGGACGAGGTATCAGTGGGACATTCAAGTCTCCTCCCTGGATTAAATTGGTCGTTCCAAATGTTTCAAGGCATGCTGTCAGAGGAGAGGAAATGCAGTTGGTCCTGGTTAGGGAAATGGTAGCGACTGCTAAGATGGTTTTGCATATATTTCAGTTTTAGGAATACATGACAACCTAGGGGGTCTATTAGAGAATCAAGAATCTTAGGTTGGAAAGATCTATAGAATGCTATGGAGACGCCGTCGGATTGGTACTGTGGTACTAGATGGGAAAATGTATATTAAGGGAAGGAATGCTGTCATGACAGAAAAAAACGGAACTGAACAGTAGACCGCTACAGGACACGGTGCTTTGGAGAGAGACCACTAAACACTGCAGATCTATGTGCCCAGCTCAAAGGTCATGGATCGGGTTTACATCCACTTTTTTACCACTTCCATTCCAGGCCTTTTCTGGAACCTTTTTTCGTTTGTTTAGTATTTCTTACTAGAAAAGTCTTTTTGATTGCCAAAAAAAAAAATCCGTAAAGTTAACCCAATTGTTTTGTATAACGTGAAATATATTAAACTGAGTAAATAGTTACCCAAAATGTCATGCTTCAAAATTGCGCACAATTGTGAAATGGCGCCAAAGGGTACTTAAAAATCTCCATACGCGATGCTTTAAAATTTTTTACGGGTTACCAGTTGAGTTAGGCGGTCTTGGGCTAGAATTGGTTCTCGCTCTAATGCGCGCAGCGATACCTCAAGTGTGATTTGAACAGTTTACATGTGTGGGCACGACTTTGCGTATGCATTTGTTTCTGTGCACACTTTTTTAAATCTTTTTATTTTTACCCTTTCTGTATTTTTTTTTTTTTCTTATTACAATGAATGTAGACATCCCTTGTAATAAGAATAGTGCGTGACAGGTCCTCTTTATGGAGAGATCTTCTCTCCTTCAGGCTGGAAAGACTGAGATAAAAAAAATTGTCTGTCTTTACTTCCGCTGGCCCTGACGTGACTGTTTGGGGGCTCGAACACCCTAGAGAATAAAATGGCGGTTGTTGCAAAACTCACACTGTATTTGCGCAGCGGTCTTGCGAGATAGAGGTATGTATGTATGTATGTATGTATGTACAGTTCTTTGAGTTGAAAAATAAGAGAACAGTAACGTTATCCCAATTTTTTTTTTTTCCCCCCATATTGTCAAAGATAATGTTACACTGAGTAAAATGATACCCAACATGTCGTCATGCTTCACACTTGCGTCCGCTTGTGGAATGGCGACAAACTTTGCAACTTAAAAATCTCTATTTGCCACGTTTAAAAAAAAATTCTACAGGTTAGCAGTTTTGAGTTGGGAGTTCTAGTGCTAAAATTATTGCTCTCGCTCTAACAATCACGGCAATGCCTCACATGTGTGGTTTGAACACCGTTTTCATATGAGGGCAGGACTTGCGTATGCGTTTGCTTCTGCGCGTGGGCACAGGGCTTTACATTTTTACACTGTTCTGTGTTTTTTTGTTTTTTTTGTTTTTTTAACCATTTTTGATCACTTTTATTCCCATTACAAGAAATGTAAACATTCCTTGTAATAGAAAAAAGCATGACAGGACCTCTTAAATATGAGATCTGGGGTCAAAAAGACCTCAAATCTTTTACAGTAAAACACAGAAAAAAAATCAATAAAATGAATTTGAAGAAAATGACAGTGCAAAAAGAAAAATGGGCCCTTTAAGAGCATTGGGCGGAAGTGACTTGTGACGTCACTTCTGCCCTGCCATGTTATGGAGTCGAGTGAACGGCTTGAGCTGCTCACTCAGCTCACGACACTGGGGGGGGGGAGGAACCGATCATCTCCGCCGGCGGGTCCATTAAGCGGTGGGGATGACCGCAAACCGGCGGGAGGGGGGCACCTCTCCCGCCGCTAAGTGATCTCGCGGTGAATCTGCCGCTGAGACCACTTTTATCCTACACAGAATCGCCGGCTGAAAAAATACCAGGGTTATGGTAGTTATCTGCTTCCATAACTGTATTCCACTTCAAAGTGACCTGCCATCAGCTGACGGCGTTGGTCCAGAAGTGGTTAAATAACATTAACAGAAATCGCCCATATGGCCCTGATCAAAAAAGTGTACATACCCTGGAATGTTTGGCCTTGGTACAGACCTGCAAGGTGACACACAGGTTGTTATGGCAATGGTTAATTTCCTACATCTGGCTTTTTAAATTGCAATTTGTGTCTGTATAAATTGTCAATGAGTTTGCTAGCTCACACATTTAATGCACTGAGCAGGCTTGGATACTGAGCGATGGAGAGCACATGCAGAACTGAGACGTGTTTGATCTCTGCTCCCGCTCTTACCGGACAAATAACCACACCGGCCATCCACACTGACTACCCACACATATGGGCAAGCGGAACAAAGGAGACTGCAGGGGACCCGGCGGGAGCTATAAAGATGACGATCGGGAGGTTTTTCACCCGCTCCAGCCAGCATGGTAAGGGCTCCCTGGCGTCCAAGATGGCGCCACCTGCATCGGGCTCCCACAATCCCTACCTGCCACACACCAGGCAGCGAACTCGCGCTCTCCCTGTATTGGAGCATGGTTCCACAAGATCCAGAAGTCCCTCGCCTGCTTCCTGCAGCTTCAGAGGAGGATGGGACATGCAGGCCTATATAAAAGCCTTACCCACCAGGAATGATTTTGAGGCCTATATCGGCAGACTAGAACGGACTTAGACAGGAACTATCAGACCTGCGTAAAGTTATGGCCACCGCATGGAGCATGTCAGAGGATACAGTGGCTAAATTGAATGACTATGATCTTCTCCAAGAACACACTGACCATATCCAGCAACTCTTTTATGGCCTAGAATAGATCAAGAAAACAGAAGCAGAAGGCTCAATATCGGCATATGGATAACCCCTGCACTTCCCCTGACCACAGAATTTCAACAGCATGCAAAATAGCATCTGCATCCACATCCCCGGCTGGTTGATGCCTCATACACGCAGATCCTTTCTGCTGTATACTCTACCCCTTATTTTTGGCAGCCCTATGGTCCCGTAGACTTTAATGGGCCCTTGCCAGTCATGACTCCCACATTAGGGTTTACAGAGTATAGAAGCTCTGTCTTTGCTTTTAGCAATAAGTTATTTATGTAATCCACTGCTATTTTTCATTTTCCCCACTAGATGGTGCATCAGGGATCTTCATAGGCAATTTCTCCATGTCATTGTACTTTGGTTGGCTATAGTTTACACCATTACCATCTGTGTCCCTCACCAGCAGAATGACACAGCCAGACGATTTAAAAACCTAATACTCTTTGACGTAAGGATTGCTGATTACACACTTTTCTATACTGTGTAATTTTCACGCTTTTAGACTCTTTTCACATGAGGCGCTTTACAGGGGCTATTTAGTAAATAGCGCCTGTAAAGCGCCTTAAAAATCCCTCCCTCCACCCCAATGTGAAAGCCGGAGTGCTTTCACACTGGGGCGATGTGCTTGCAGGATGTTACAAAGTCCTGCAAAGCGCTCCTCCACCGACCCTGTCCCCTTGCGGGGGGGGGAGCGCACTGCTCCCATGCCATAGCGCCATTATAACAGCGGTAAATCCCCGCTGAAACTAGCTGCGATCTGCCACTACCGCCCTAGTGTGAAAGTGCCCTTACTTCTCTTCCTTCTCTTCCCCCGCCCCCTTTTTTTTTTTTTTTTTTTCTTTTTTTCTCCTAAATGTTTTGCCTTTCTTTTATAGTTGTCTCCATCCTTTACACCTACCTCAGTGATCCGCAAAATGTACGAAAGCAAAGAGAAGAGCAAAGATGACCCTTTGGTAAAACAGAATGTCCAGGGGAAAGAGGGGCGAAGAGGACTAGAAGGTAATTTTAAGGGAAAAAAAAAAAAAATCTCAACCACAAAGGCTATAAATCTACTTTTGCATAAGTCAGCGTCAGAAGTTGCCTTGTAGCCATACACTCATATTGTTGCTATACTGCACATAGCCTATGCATATAGCAAAATTGGGGGAAAGTCCTAGTAGATCCACCCACTACAGCCTGCCTGGTGGAAACTGCCTCTAAGACCGGTCACTGATGCGTGAATGGTCAGGTTTATACTAACCTGCAAAGTGCAGGAGCTGTTTTACACTCAATTACTGCACTGTTCTGGAGGAAATGCACAAGGACGCAAAAATACAAGTAATATATCGGCCTCTTGTAATTGGACACGATTTGTTCAACCCGAATATAATATTTAGAGCAGACTTCCACCCAAAAGTAAAGTGGAACTTCTGCTGGTAGGATTCTCCACCCCCCCCCCCCCCCCGGTGTCACATTTGGCATCTTTCGGGGGGGAGGGGGAATTCCACACATCTGGGAGCTCTGGCTGGCGGCCGTTGACATCAGCAGCCCGGCTCCCTCCTACCTGCTCGCGCTGCTACTGGCCGCCTGGCCAATAGAGCACAGCGGAGCCTCGTGCATGCGCAGTAAGGTGCCTGGCGTGAAGCTGTAATGCTACACGTCTAGGTTCCCTTACCCGCAATGGAGGATGCACCCGACCCCTGATCCGAAGATCGGTACCGGGTGCCGACATCGCTAGACTCCAGGACAGGCAAGTGTCCTATTTAAGTCAGCAGCTACTGTATGTGTAGCTGCTGACTTTTAAATTATTTTTTTTTTTGCCCCTGGTGGACCTCTGCTTTAAGTATTTTCTGTGTTAATGTGTTTGGGTTTTTTATATTTATAGATGGAGAATTAACTAGTCCAGTATCTGACCATGTCCGTCGATGTGTATGTCATCGACGACTGAATTTATCCTGTGAACGGACAGGACCTCAGATCGCTACAGCCGTGGGCCATGGCTAGAAGCCTAGTCCCCAGCCCACGTAGGAGGTAACGCCCATTCCCTTGGATCTGCACATCGTAATGTCGAAGTGCGGTCCGTGGAATGACGCGTACGTGCTCCGAGGCGACACGAGATAACCGGTCCGCCGGTCATCGTCGCGCTCGTCCATCCTCCCTCGGCCCGACGACTACAGTTGCCGGCGGTCGGTCTCGAGGGTCTACAC
>BLSH010322878.1:647517-664394 GCA_018402905.1 Glandirana rugosa | reverse complement strand
TTCCTCTGTGTTTTAAAAAGGTTGAGAGAAGCTGTTCTAGAGGAAGGGAAAGGGGACGTCCTTTAAACTTTAAATACATTAAGGGGGTGAATAGGGTTCAGAAGGGCAGTCCTTTCAATATAAAGCCAAGAACATGAGACCTACTAGTAGGAAAGTTGTAAACTACCCCAAAAGAGTAGTTAATGCTTGAAAATTTTTTATGGCAGAGATAAGTCAGTAAACAGTAAGTGGATTCAAACATGCTTGGGACAAACACAGATCTATACTCGGACAAACAGGTAAAAAAAAAAAAAAAAGAGGCGGGGGGGGCAGGCTTGATGGACCACTCAGTCTTTTTCTGTTGTCACTTTCTATACCCAACCGGTGCACCTGCTTACAAATCTGCTGCACAGTTGGGAATTGGTAACATGCTGCTTCCTAGGATAGCTGGGACCTAGTAATCCCATGAGGCAGCAGGGCGTGGCCTAGGCTGGAAAACCTGGGAGTGGGGTAATTGTGCAGAGTAGTGTCTGCTAGGGGCATTGTATACCCTCTGCCATGTAGAGTGGTTATCAAGTAGAGGGAGGATGGGAGCATTATTTCTGCTTAATAGATTGAAATTTTACGCGCCACAGTGCTTTAAAACTGTATTGTGCAGCTGCTGCTGTAGCCTATGTGCACTGGTCAGTTAGTGGCCTATAGGAATAATTAAAAATAGGTTGGAAACAACGCTTGCCTGTTCTCAATATTCACCCTCTATATTGTGGATAACTGTTCAAATTACTCTGTGCAGAAATAAATTACAACCAGTACTAGTGTTAAAATATATAAAGTGACAATTGTGTGCAAATTAACTGTGCATGAATCATTGGTGATTATTCCATATTTAATAAACAGTCTGCGTTTAAAATGCCAGTGCAACATGTGCAAAAGTGACTTCTTTTTAACTTCCTTGCTTCATTCATCCGACATAATGTCCATATAATTCCAAACTTATAAAAGTGCTCGTGCTGTGCCTTGTGTGAAATAAGAAGTTATTTTAGGGTATTGTACCCCGCTTACCAGATCCCAATGACTCTCCACCCGTACGGTGTGGAGTAGTCGATACGCGCTTGTGGTCTACAATCCGACCCTGGATATATTGTGTGTTGTCGTGTGCTCTCTCTCGTCTCCTCTCCCAATGGTGTTGGATAAAAAAGGAAAGATTTCTCATCGCATACCTCTTTAAAAACCACGTTTATTCGCCCTTAATCACAGTACAGTCCAATTCCAACAGAAACAAACTGACCGTTCCGTGACCGCCGCGAGTCTGCAGTAATCAATTGCGTGTCACCGGGACGTGGCTTGGCGTGCCTTGCGTTCCCACTGACGCGTTTCGTCACTTCCGTAACGTCTTCAGAGGTGGAGCTCAAGGTGCGTTCCACTGATCTATCTATCTCCTTTACGTCATTTCCTGCTCATTTTTTCATGTGGCTGCCATACGGAGGTTGCCCTTCCCCCGTATTGTCTGTGGATGTTATATTTCTGGGCCATGTGTATTTTAAATTAACCTTTATTCAAGTGAAAATAAATGAAACCGGTA
Organism: Glandirana rugosa; assembly: GCA_018402905.1. Taxonomy (NCBI): domain Eukaryota; kingdom Metazoa; phylum Chordata; class Amphibia; order Anura; family Ranidae; genus Glandirana; species Glandirana rugosa. The sequence continues at coordinate 662,833 of BLSH010322878.1, read as the reverse complement.
AAGTTGTAGAAGTTAATTTTAAAATCCGTTCCTTTTATACCAAGGTTTTTAGTGGTTCATAGTATAATTCACCCTTTAAAATTGGAAGAGGGAGGTGAAATTTATTAAAAGATTAAAAAATTAATTTTTGGATAAATGATGGACATAACCACTTAAAATATGGAAAAAATGAAACTAATAATAGAAAAAATAAAATAAAAAACATAATATATGAAAATAAAATAAGATGTGAAAAAAATCTATTGAAAAATGAAAAAATAAAGAATAAAATAAATACAATAAAAATAAAAAATTAACAATAAATCAAAAAATATAAAATGTAAAGATCAGGGTTAATGGGAATGTTTTATTGGGATTGCAACCTCCCTGTACCATGCACATTTACAAACTTAAAAATTGGTTATAAAACAATTGAGATCTATCTCTACTTTCATTCCCTGGGGTTGTAAACTTCCTAATTCATAAATCCATCTTGTCTCATTTTGAGATACCGCCTGTCATGTTTTGTCCCCTCCAGTGTGGTTCTATTCTATCTATACCACAAAATGTAAGTGAACTGGGGTTCCTGTCATGGTGGATCCTAAAGTGGTTGGAGAGACTGGTTTCTGAACCCCTTTTTTGTTAATATGTTCTCTCAATCTAGTGGCTAGTTTTCTCGTAGTGCGGCCTACATACTGCAAGCCACATGGGCATGTCAACAAATAAGTGATGTGCGTGCTGTGGCATGTAATCAGTTTTTTGATTTCATAAGTTTCTCCTGTAGGGGTAGACTTGAAGGAAGTGGATTTCTAACTCTATTTTCTCCTATCGTTCACTGACAGACGCCGCTCATCATGACGTGTGGGGTTTATGCTGGTCCCACTAGGAGTTAACTAGGCAGGGAAAAGAAACAGCTGGCCTCTCCCATGGGGGCCGTCCTCTCTTCCCACATAAATCCCCTCATAGCATAGCTCTTCAGTTTCTATGCCTAGTTTGCAAGGAGTTGACCTGGCTTCCCTTTAGGGGAATTTGTGGTCCTGTTTGTGACCATTTTTTATTTTAATTTTCCTTTCTTTTTATTTGACTTCTATCAAGACATTGATCTGCTATCAAGAAGCCGGTCGGGGCATAGAGGGTCCATGGGCTCTGTACTTTCCCCGACCTGGCCGACCGATGCGAGCCAGTCCCGACGTATGGGGACCCGCCGCATCGTGCCTGTTCCGTGTGGGTGGCCTGGGGTGACCCCTACCCCCCCCCCCCCCTTGCGCCCAGCCCCGGATGCGATGCGGGAAGGGCAATTTTCTGGCCTGCAGCATACCGCCCAAGAAGGGGCGGAAGGTCTGCGACTGGGTGGCTACCCACGGCGCTCATCGGAGTGGTGAGTGAGTTCCTGCCTTCCCCCTGTTTTTAGGGGCGGAAAGGGGGACAGACGACCGCAAAAAAAAAAAAAATAATTTCTTGCCGTGTAGCCGATGGTGGAGCGTGTGGAGCTCCCGTGCACCCCCCCCCCCCTTCCCTTCCGCACCGATCGTCTAGGCCACACTTCCAAAAAAGCTCTTGCTGACCTCCCTTTTCAGGGTGGACGTCTATTTGGTCCACGTTTGGATGAGATTATTAAGGACTTCACGGGAGGTAAGAGTACCTTCCTTTCAGAGCCCCGCAGGCATGAGTTTCCGTACTAGACCTGAACCGGTATGTCGGGGCGTGGAAATTTTGGATGGAATCTATCTGCTCGGTCGTGGCCGCCCTTCATCAGGGGGAATTTCTGGAGTGTCTGGACATCAGGGATGCGTACCTCCATGTACCCATTCATCCACGACATCAGCGCCTGCGCTTTGCGGTGGGAGACCTCCATTTTCAATTTGTGGCACTCCCCTTCGGCCTGGCCTCAGCACCTCGAGCTTTCACAAAACTGCTAGCCCCTGTGTTGGCGTTGCTACGACAGAGAGGCATTGCGGTAGTAGCCTACCTAGATGACCTGCTCCTGCGAGCGGAGTCCGCCTCGGCTCTGGAGGAGAATGTGGGAATCACAATGACCTCACTGCAGGACTTCGGCTGGATACTAAACCTGCAGAAGTCGTCGGTCTCTCCATCCTGTCGCCTGGAGTATCTGGGTCTAATTCTGGACACAGAGCAGGCGAAGGTATTCCTCCCTCCGGCCAAGTTGCTGTCTCTGCAGTCGGCAGAGCGCACCCTCTTGTTGCACCGTCGGTCTTCATTACGGTTCTGTATGCGGGTGCTGGGGCTCACGGTCTTTTCGTTCGAGGCGCACTCATCTCCTTCAGCGAGCAATTCTGGCTCGGTGGGACAGGTCCCCTCGGTCATTGGACCTTCTGATCAGTCTGAGCTCCCAGACCAGGGCATCTCTGACCTGGTGGCTTCGGGACTCGGCCCTGATTCAGGGGAAGTCGTTCCTGCCCCTTCAGTGGGTGATCATCACCACGGATGCCAGTCTTTCAGGCTGGGGAGGGATCCTGGGGCAGTTGTCTGCCCAGGGCCATTGGTCGGCACAGGAAGCTTGCCTCCCCATCAACGTTCTGGAGCTGAGGGCAATCAGATTGTGCCTTTTTCACTGGACAGTGAGATTGCAGGGTCATCCAATTCAAATTCAATCGGACAATGCCACAGCAGTGGCGTATGTGAACCATCAGGGCGGCACAAAGAGTCCAGCAGCTGCGGCGGAGGCAGCTATGATATCACGCTGGGCGGAACGTCACGTTCCGGCAATCTCAGCCATTTACATTCCAGGTGTGGTGAACTGGCAGGCAAACTTTCTCAGTTGCCAGACGCTGGACCAGGGAGAGTGGTCTCTCCAGCCGGAGGTGTTCAATCAAATTTGCCGCAGATGGGGGACACCAGATGTGGATCTCATGGCGTCCCGGTTCAATCACAAGGTGGAAACCTTTGTGTCCAGAACGAAGGATCCGTTGGCAGTGGCCGCGGACGCTCTGGTGGCCCCCTGGGGCCGTTATCGTCTTCTGTACGCCTTCCCTCCGATAAAACTGCTTCCGCGATTGATACGTAGAATAGTGGCGGAGGGGATACCATTAATCCTGGTGGCTCCAGATTGGCCTCGGTGCAAATGGTGGCAGACTCCCCTTGGCAGCTCCCGCTGGTAGACGATCTGTCTCGAGGACCCATCTTGCACCCTGCTTTACCCTCGCTGGCTTTGACGGCTTGGCTATTGAGTCCCAGGTGCTAAGACAGGGGAGTCGCCGACTCTGTGCTCCCTACTTTATTAAAAGCTCGCAAGTGTACTATTCGCAAGATTTATCACCGCACCTGGAAGGCTTGTATAGCTTGGTGCGAGGCGGAGGGTCATAACCCTCGCTCTGATGTCGTGTCTAGGGTCCTGACTTTTTTACAACAGGGCCTGAACAAAAAAACTGAGTACTCTCAAGGGCCAGATATCGGCTCTGGCGATTCTCTTTCAGAGACCTTTGGCTTCGCACTCGTTGATTCGTACCTTTTGTACAAGGTGTGCGACATGTGGCGCCTCGGGTGAAGGCTCCGATGGCTCCATGGGATCTGAATTTGGTGTTTTCTGTCCTTCAGAAACCACCTTATGAGAATATCAGGGAGATTTCCTTACAACTGCTGTCGCAGAAGGTGGCCTTTTTAGTTGCCATCAATTCCGCAAGACGGGTGTCTGAATTAGCAGCACTATCGTGTAAATCTCCCTACTTAGTAATGCATAAGGATAAGGCGGTCTTGCGACCCTCTCCTTCCTTCCTTCCTTCCTTCCTTCCTTCCTTCCGAAGGTGGTCTCTTCCTTTCACATTAATGAAGATATTCTTCCTTCATTGTGCCCTCGTCCATCGCACCCAAAGGAGTTTGAGTTGCATGCTTTGGACGTAGTGATGGCCTTACGAGGGTACTTGACTGCTACAGCTTCTTTTCGAAAAGCTGATGCCTTGTTTGTGCTGCCAGAGGGCCCGCGCAAAGGATTGGCGGCCTCGTCGGCTATGATTTCTCATTGGATTAGAAAAACTGTGACCCATGCGTATTGTGTTCGGGGCAAGGTTCCCCCTTTTCCAGTCACGGCTCATTCTACCCGGGCTGTTAGCACTTCCTGGGCTTTCAGACACCAGGCCTCAGTGTCGCAGGTGTGCAAGGAGGCCACTTGGGCCTCGGTTCACACTTTCACCAAGTTTTATAAAGTTGATGTGTTTGCATCTTCGGATGCTGCTTTTGGCCGCAAAGTTTTGCAGGCGGCAGTGTAGGCGCGTCTGGCGCCTCCTTAGAGGTTGTTGGGTACAGTTATCATTTACCCACCCCTTTTTTTGACACAGCTTGGGGACGTCCCCACACGTCATGATGAGCGGCGTCTGTCAGTGAACGATAGGAGAAAAAGGGATTTTATTAAAACTTATCGTAAAATCCTTTTCTCCGAGTTCACTGACAGATGCAGCACCCACCCCTCTGTTCTGGTACGGCTTGTGTACGAACTGAAGAGCTATGCTATGAGGGGTTTTATGTGGGAAGAGGACGGCCCCCATGGGAGGGGCCAGCTGTTTCTTTTCCCTGCCTAGTTAACTCCTAGTGGGACGAGCATAAACCCCACACGTCATAAGCGGCGTCTGTCAGTGAACTCGGAGAAAAGGATTTTACGGTAAGTTTTAATAAAATCCCTTTTTTTACTGTCGTGCATGTTGCGCATTTACCACAGGAATAGAAGCCTTTCAGATCTCCAAACATGCTATGTTTGGTTTGTGGGTGCCGGTATGTTATGTACCAATCTGTCTCTCAAATTCCTAGTTTTTCAATAAATGAATGTGGGTTTCTTCGTTAAATTTTTTTTGTAATTTGTTGTCTCTAAGTAGCAGATGCCAATGTTTCTTAATTATACGTTCCATTTGTCTATGTCTGTTAAATTGAGTAATGGGAGTACAAATGTCCTTGTAGTGGGGGGTTTGTTTGATAGTAGCTCTTTTCTATCACGTTTTGCAATATGGTCCTTAATTCTCTGCAGGTTAGTTTCTTTATACCCTTTATCACAGAATCTGTTCAGTAGTAACTCCGCTTGCAATTCATAATTGCTATCCTCCATGCAATTTTGCCTAATTCTCGTGACTTGGCCCTTAGGTATCCCTCTGAGCCAACAAACAGGGGCAGAGGAAGAGGGGGCTGGATGAGACAGTGGCTGTGTCACTACACACCTCCCAGAAGAACAAGAGGGGGAAAGAAGATGAGGATGTAGGGGAGGTCAGGGCAAAGAGAGTAGTAGGACAAGGCATCTTCAACCTCAGCTCAGCCATTTTTTCTGATAATGAACTAAAGGGCTTAGATACATTGATTTACAAAAGTTCATCAGGAAATTACAGATAAAAACATATTTCCAAGATGAGGAGGGGGTAAATAAAGTGGAAGGAAACAAATGTCAACATAGCGGACTACAGAATAAATCAACGTTCAATCCAAAAGTACCTAACAATCATTTCATAGAAACGTTTAAAAGTATGGTAGAACAAGACCTTAGATTAATCAAGGACAGAATAAAAAAATCAAAGGGGCCCAAGGAAATATGGGAAGGTATCAAGGAACTGGAAAATGGGAAGGGAGTAGTAAGGCCAGCAGACAAAGGGGGGGGTATAGTCATTCTTAACCTAGACTATCAAGAGGAACTGAATAGGCTGGTAAATGATAAAACAACTTACAGTAAATTAACTAAGAACCCATTAAAAAAACTACAGAATCCTCCTTAAAAAATTACTGAAGAAGGCACATAAACAGGGCATACTTAATAGTAAAGAATATAAATATCTATTACCAAGAGCACCAAAAACACCTATCATATATCAAGTACCAAAGATCCATAAACATCAGACACAACCCCCATGAAGGCCCATAATTAATGGCAGAGACTCCTTACTCGCCAGAATAGGGGAGTATTTAGACAACTATATCCAACCTTTAGCACAATCCTGCCCGGCTTACCTAAAGGACAGTAAGCATCTCATACAACTACTAGATCATTACACATTGAGGAGAGCACCATCCTGGCCACGGTGGATGTGGAATCACTCTACACCAACATAGGCCAGGAGGATGCTCTAAGGGCCGTAAAGTGGGCCCTACAACAGTCAGCAATCTTGCAAAAGGAACAACAACAATTTTATTATAGAAGCTCTAGAATTAGCCATGGCTAAAAACTATTTTTGGCACCAGTGCAACTACCATGTACAGCACAGAGGTGTAGCCAATGTGTTTTTTAGGCCATTGGGAACAGGATGACATTTTTAATAAGCATAGACCGGAGATATAGTTATACAAAAGATTCATTGATGACATTGTCATAATATGGAAGGGCACGGAACAGAGCTTGAAGAATTTTCTAAAAGAAATTTAACATCAATGCCTGTAATGTAAAATTTACAGGAACATGGGACACTGAGGAAATTAATTTTTTGGATCTGGTGATTTACAAGAGTAATAACCTATTACATACAAAAACGCGCTTTAAAACAACAGAAATGGTTATATACCAATCCACAGTTGCCATCATCCGTATTGGCTCAGAGGGATACCTAAGGGCCAATTCTCGAGAATTAGGCGAAATTGCACAGAGGATAGCAATTATGAATTGCAAGCGGAGTTACTACTGAACAGATTCTGTGATAAAGGGTATAAAGAAACTAACCTGCAGAGAATTAAGGACCAAATTGCAAAGCGTGATCAAAGAGCTACTATCAAACAAACCCCCCCCCCCCCAACTACAAGGGAATGTGTACTCCCATTTATTACTCAATTTAACAAACATTATAGACAAATGGAAAGTATAATTAAGAAACATTGGCATCTGCTACTTGGAGACAACAAATTACAAAAAAATTTAACGAAGAAACCCACATTCATTTATCGAAAAACTAGGAATTTGAGAGACAGATTGGTACATAACATACCGGTACCACCAACCAAACATAGCATGTTTGGAGATCTGAAAGGCTTCTATTCCTGTGGTAAATGCGTAACATGCACGACAGTAAAAAATAGAGATAGAAAATCCACTTCCTTCAAGTCTACCACTACAGGAAAAACTTATGAAATCAAAAAAACTGATTACATGCCACAGCACGCACGTCACTTATTTGTTGACCTGCCCATGTGGCATGCAGTATGTAGGCCGCACTACGAGAAAACTAGCCACTAGATTGAGAGAACATATTAACAAAAAAGGGGTTCAGAAACCAGTCTCTCCAACCACTTTAGGATCCACCATGACAGGAACCCCAGTTTACTTACATTTTGTGGTATAGATAGAATAGAACCACACTGGAGGGGACAAAACATGACACAGGCGGTATCTCAAAATGAGACGAGATGGATTTATGAATTAGGAAGTTTACAACCCCAGGGAATTAACGTAGAGATAGAGCTCGATTGTTTTATAACCAATTTTTAAGTTTGTAAATGTGCATGGTACAGGGAGGTTGCAATCCCAATAAAACATTCCCATTAACCCTGATCTTTACATTTTATATTTTTTGATTTATTAATTTTTTTATTTTTTTCAATAGATTTTTTTTTCACATTTTATTTTCATGTAAAAAAATTTTTTTTTTCGATTTCATTTTTTCCATATTTTAAGTGGCTGTCCATTTTATCCAAAAATTAATTTTTTAATCTTTTAATAAATTTCACCTCCCTCTTCCAATTTTGAAGGGTGAATTATACTATGAACCACTCAAAACCTTGGTATAAGGAACTGATTTTAAAATTAACTTCTACAACTTTACCGTTTTCATTTATTTTCACTTGAATAAAGGTTAATTTAAAATACACATGGCCCAGAAATATAACATCCACAGACAATACGGGGGAAGGGCAACCTCCGTATGGCATCCACATGAAAAAATGAGCAGGAAATGACGTAAAGGTAATTAACATATATATGGCAGTGGAACGCACCTTGGGCTCCACCTCTGAAGACTTTACGGAAGTGACGAAACACGTCAGTTGGAACACAAGGCACGCCAAGCCACGTCCCAGTGACACCCAAGCGATTACTGCAGACTCACGGCGGACACAGAACGGTCAGTTTTTTTGTTTCTGTTGGAATTGGACTGTACTGTGATTAAGGGAGAATAAACATGGTTTTTAAAGAGGTATGCGATGAGAAATCTTTCCTTTTTTATCTAACACCATTGGGAGCGGAGACGAGAGAGAGCACATGACAACGGACAATATATCCAGGGTCGGATTGTAGACCACAAGCGCGTATTGACTACTCCACACCGTACGGGTGGAGAGTCATTGGGATCTGGTAAGCAGGGTACAATACCCTAAAAGTCTTATTTCACACAAGGCACAGCACGAGCACTTTTTTAAGTTTGGAATTATATGGACATTATTTCTGCTTGTTAAGGTCCCTATCCCTGATATTCGAACTATCCTATCATCTGGTGGTCTGCCTTCCTGGAAGAAGTTTCCGCTTGCAGAATCTGTAATGGTGGAGCTTTTGGGGAAACTTGCCACTCTGTTGTTTTTATGTTTAGATTAATCTGATAACCTTTCTAAAAGTGTGGTGTATAATTTTGGTTAATATGTGAATTTAAAAAAAAAAAATTCTTTAAATATCTCTATGCAATGGTAAATATAAATAACAAACTATATGGTTAGGGAGCAAAATCTCTAATCCACTCTGAAAATATCCGTTCTATCTATCGCTCTATCATGAAGGGTGGAAGGGAGATAGAAATCTTTTTAGAATAAATTGGTACTAAAAGCTGACTGGGGCATAGAGGATATTTGGAATCCTGAATTTTCCCCAGTGCGGCTGACCAATGCGAGCTACCCTTGGCACTGGCGGGGTCCGCCGCATCGTACCCGTTCCGTGCGGGAAGCCAGTGTGTGACCCCCCCCCACTTGCGCCCAGTGACCGGGCTCTGCTCGCGTCCAGGGGCGCTTGGCCTGCAGCATCCCTCTCCGCCAGATGGGAGGAAGGTCTGCAACCGGGTGGCAACCCACTACGCCCGTCGGATTGGTGAGTGACACCCCCCAAGGGTGGCTCGTCTGAATAAGGCAACAACCATACCCTTGGAGGGGTCTCCCTCTTTTAAGGATCCGGCCGATAGGCGGACGGAGGCGGTATCCAAGGCACTGTTTTTGTTGGCGGTGTCGGCCATGGTGGCGCAACACCTTACCGAGTGTGCGACTGAGTTGCACAATGAGTTGAGCTGTGGGAGCTCGCTTGAGGCGTCACAGCGAGCAGACCATCTGATACAGGGTCTTCGGTACCTGTGTGATGCAGCTTTGGACCTGCTTCCCATGCTGTTTAAGATGTCTGTTTTCGCAGTCGTTATTTGACGGGTGCTGTGGTTGCGCTGTTGGTCGGGTGACCACGCGTCTAAGAAGGGCCTTGCGGATCTCCCGGCTCGGCTCTTTGGGGCACAATTGGATGGAATCATCAAAGATTTCACCGGAGGGAAGAGTACTTTCCTCCCGGAGCCCAGGCGGCGGGAGTTCCGCTGTAAGCAGGGTCCTACTTCTTCGGGTCAGGTTTTTTTTTTTTTTTGTGCAGCGGGCAAGGGCTCGAGGCCCGGCAAGTTTGCCTTGGGATCCGGTAAACGGCCCTGGCAGCGCAAGAACGAAAAGGCGGAGGATAAGTCCTCCTCCGCATGATGGGTTGCCCCCACCCGTTTCTCGGGTGGGGGGCGACTTCTGGGGATCGCAGATAGGTGGACTGCCCGCATTTCCGGCCGATGGGTGTAGGAAGTGGAGTCCGGATACAGGATAGAGTTCAGCACTCTACCCCCAGACAGGTTCTTCCCTTCGAACTCTAGACTCCCTCAGGGGCGTTAAGAGGCTCTCCCAGGGGCTGTTCAGACGCTCTCTGAACAAGGGGTGATTGTGCCGGTACCTCAGTTTGGAAAGGTTCCGCGGCTTCTAATCAAACCTCCTTTGTGGTGCCCAAAAAGGGTGGGGTCAGGCCAGTTCCAGACCTGAAAGCTCTAAACCACTTTAAAGGCGCGAAAGTTCTGGATGGCCGCCCTGCACCAAGGGGACTTCATGGCGTCTCTGGATGCCAGGGACGCGTATCTTCATGTTCCCATTTGTCCCTGGCACCAGTGCTTTCTGCGCTTTGCGGTGGGGGATCTACATTATCAATTTGTGGCACTTCTCTTCGGTCTGACCTCGGCTGTTCACCAAGCTGGTGGCTCCGCTGCTCGCTCTATTGAGGCAGAGATGCATTGCGGTAGTAGCATACCTTGACGACTTGTTCCTGCGAGCGGAGTCTGCTTCAGCCCTGGAGGAGAACGTGGCTATCCCCATGGCCTCGTTTTAAGGACTTCGGCTGGCTGATCAACCTGCAGAAGTCGACGTTGACCCCGTCTTGTTGACCCCGTCTTGTCGACTGGAATATCTGGGTCCAATTCTGGACACGGAGCAGGCGAAAGTGTTCTTACCTCCGACCAGGTTACTAGCACTGCAAGCAGCGGTGCGAACCCTGCTCTCATGCTAGTGGTCCTCCTTACGGTTCTGTATGTGGGTGTTTGGAGCTCATGGTTTCAGCCTTCGAGGTGATACCTTACGCCCAGAGTCGCTCCTGCAGCATGCGATTCTGTCAAGGTGGGACAAGTCTCCGTTGTCTCCGGACCGGCTGATCAGATTGGATCATCAGACCAGAGGATCGTTGACCTGGTGGCTTCGGGCCCCTGCTCTAACGGCGGAAGTCGTTTCTTCCCCTGAACTGGTCGATGGTCTCGACGGATGCCAGTTTATCGGGCTGGGGGGGGTCCTGGGGCAGCTGTCTGCTCAGGGCCATTGGTCGGCGCAGGAATCCCGCCTTCTGGTAAATGTGCTGGAGCTGAGGGCAATCGGGCTCTGCCTCTCCCACTGGACGGTAGGGCTGCGTGGCCTCCTGGTTCGGGTTCAGTCGGACAACACCATGGCTGTGACGTATGTGAACCATCAGGGCGGAACGAGGAGCTCGGAAGCGGCCCTCATTCTGAGTTGGGCAGAACTTCACGTGCCGGCAATCTCCACCATTTACATTCCGGGCCTAGAAAACTGGCAGGCGGACTTCCTCAGTCGCCAGATGCTCGATCGGGGGAGCGGTCCCTACATCGAGGTGTTCCGCCATATTTGTCAGAAGTGGGGCATGCCAGACGTGGACCTCATGGCGTCCAGGTTCAATCACAAGGTGCAGACCTTCGTGTGGAGAACAAGGGACTCGTTGGTGGCCACCACGGACGTGTTGGTAGCGTCTTGGGGTCGGTATCGGCTCCTGTACGCCTTCACTCCCATCAAGCTTCTACTGCGGCTACTGCGCAGGGTAGAAGCGGAGTGGATTCCGATAATCCTGGTAGCTCCGGATTGGCCTTGGCGCCCTTGGTACGCCGACGTGGTGCGGATGGTGACAGATGTTCCCTGGCGTCTTCCGCTGCGTGAAGATCTGCTGTCGTAGGGACCCATCCTGCACCCTGCTTTACCCTCGCTGGCTTTGACGGCTTGGCTATTGAGTCCCAAGTGTTGAGGGATAGGGGGGTCTCTGACTCCGTGATCCCTACATGCTTAAGGCACGAAAGATATATCGCACCTGGAAGGCCTATATTGCCTGGTGTGAGGCGGGGGGGTTGGAACCCCCTGCTCTTGCATTGTGTCCCCGGGTGCTGGCTTTTTTGCAGCAGGGCCTGGATAACAAATTGGCATTGAGTACTCAAGGGTCAGATTTCGGCTCTGGCGATTCTCTTTCAACGGCCTTTGGTGTCACATTCATTGATACGCACATTTGTACAGGGTGTACGCCATGTGGCTCCTCGGATACGGTCGCCTGTGGCGCCGTGGGATTTGAATTTGGTACTTTCTGTACTGCAGAAGCCGCCATATGAAAAAATCAGGGATATTCCCCCTACAATTGCTGTCGCAAAAAGTGGCTTTCTTGGTGGCCATTACGTCCGCTAGGCGGGTGTCTGAGTTGGCAGCCTTGTCTCCTTTCTTGGTCTTTCATAAGGACAAGGCGGTCTTGCGACCTTCCCCTTTGTTTCTACCGTAGGTGGTCTCCTCTTTCCACATTGAGGATATTATTCTCCCTTCCTTATGTCCGCATCCGTTGCATCCCAAGGAATTTGAGTTACATTCTTTGGATGTCGTGAGGGCTTTGCAGGTGTATTTGGCGGCTACAGCTTTTCAGAAGTCTGAGTTTTGTGCTGACGGAAGGACTGCGCAAAGGGTTGGCGGCCTCATCAGCTACTGTTTCCTGTTAGATCGGACAGACCGTGACTCATGCGTATACTGTTCGGGGCAAGGTCCCTCATTTTCCAGTCACTGCTCATTCTACCAGGGCAGTTGGTACTTCCTGGGCTTTCAGACACCAAGCTTCAGTGTCCCAGGTGTGCAAGGCGGCTACTTGGCCTCGGTGCACCCTTTTGCTAAGTTTTATAAAGTTGATCTGCGGATGCTGCTTTTAGTCGTCAAGTTTTACAGGTGGCGGTGTAGGCGCGGCTGGCGCCCCCTGAGAGGATTCTGTTGGGGACAGTTGTTTACCCACCCCTCTTGACTGACACTGCTTTGGGACATCCCCACTTGTCAATGAAGGGCTGCGTCTGTCAGTGAACGTAGGAGAAAATAGGATTTTATTAAGAACTTACCGTAAAATCCTTTTTTTCTGAGTTCACTGACAGACGCAGCACCCACCCCTCTGTGTTGCATTTGTACGGCTTGTTACGAACTGATATGCTATACAGAGCAGGGGGGTGTTATGCTGGATTGAGGGCGGCCCCCTGGGAGGGGTCAGCTTGCTTTTTTCTAGTTGCCTCGTCTACTACTGGTAGGATGTGCATAAACCCCACTTGTCAATGAAGGGCTGCATCTCAGTGAACTCAGAGAAAAGGATTTTACAGTAAGTTCTTAATAAAATCCTATTTTTTTTCATGTATATGATCATTTTCCATGTAATGCACAATACTGGTAAGTTTACTTTAAATGTAATTACCTCCAGTCCTTCGCCCTCCACATTCTCTGGGTTCAGATTCTAATCTTCCTTCAGTCTTTAAAATTTAGTTTGTTTTTTTTTTTTTTGTTTTTTTTTTTTTTTTTGACCGGTTCCGGACTGCGGTGCGTCAATTGACGGCGACGATGTGGCACGATACAGCGAAATGCCGTTGCCTGACAGCGCTCACTCCACGCCCCTATGATCGGATTCGATTCGGGACCAATCAATCTACAGGCCTAAACCAATGTTTGGTCTAGACCTGCTGATCAGTCCTGACGAATGGCAAACTTCCTCTGTAATGTAAACCGACAGAGGAAGTGATGTCACCTCTGTTCCTGAAGCCCTTTTCGGTTTCAGGGAGCAGAGAGCGATCATCTGAGTGCTTAACACTACACGGGCACACTTTTAACCTTTTGATCGCCCCCGTAGTTAACCCGTCTACTGCTTTCACCCTCTGTCACTGTGTCATAGTGCAGTGATCTGATTTTTTACTGATCGCTGTACTTGTGACACTAATCAGTGTTAAGATAGGTTAGTAGTAGGCCCAGTTAGGTATAAATATCTTAGGTTTTATTGTGCTTTGGGGTCAGCGTAAACACCAGGCAGGGCCAGTTAGGTACTCTGACACGCATACACACACATTTAGATAGGTGTTGGATACTATTGTAGTATCTGAGATGTATATTAGCGTCCCCACTAGGTTGGAATTCTGAAAAACACGGCATTGGCGGGATCAGCCCAGAAACCTTCTAGTACCTGCGTTTAGCCCCTCCGCCCAGCCCACCCAAGTGCACGATCAATAGATCGCTGGCACTTACCAAACACCATACACATAACTGCAGCGTTTGCAGAGATCATGCCCGATCCCTGAGAAAGTTAAGAGGGATATTGGTAGCGTTTGAAAACGGGCTTAGACAACAAGGTCTGCATTTTTCGTCTGTGAGTCACACTAGTGTACCTATACTTAGCGTGCCCAAAATGTCCTGTCTTGGGTACACTAGTGAAGAGGCCTACACTATGCTGAGCATGAGAGACGAGAGCGATGGAAGACTCGCTGTCAGATTCAGGCTCAGCATATGACCCAAAGCATGTGACCCAGTAGGCAGAAGCGGCACCCTGTCGGACAGCTCTGACAACGGAGTGGGCCCTGCTAAGGTCAGGCGTACAAGATTACCTTCTGCTGAGGTGCAAGAACTGCAGGGCTCTCGCATGGAGCAGAGAGGTAGTACTAATGCTGCTACTCCTGGTGAACTGGCAAGCACCAGCGGCCTAGTACATCCTGGTTGTACAACCAGCACTGTACCTCCCCCATTCACTGGCCAACCTGGAATTTGGGTGAATACAGTTGACTTTTATTTGCTGTTTTTCACCAAAGATCTCTATAGATCTTTAGTGGATCAAAGCAATTTATTGCCGATAACCCCCTTTTGACACTTCCCAGAAACTGGAAACCAATTATGGTTCCAGAATTTAAGCCCTTTCTGGGCCTTTCCTTCCTCATGGGCATAAATAAAAAATCTGAGTTGCGTTCATATTGGTCCACTGACCCAATTCATCACATGCCCGTGCTCTCTGCTTGCATGGCCAGGACACGATGCGAGCAGATTTTGCGGTTCATGCATTTCAATGACCATGAACACTCTCGTCCACTGGGTGACCCTTGGATATTAACGGCTCCAGAAAATTCGCCCCTTGTAAACCACTTCAACCAACAGTTCGTAGCACTTTTTATTCCTGACCAAGTTGTGTGCGTGGATGAGTCCCTGATTAGTTTCTGGTAGTCTTTCTTTCAAACAATTTCTCTCCAGCCAGCGTGCCAGGTATGGGGTCAAAATGTATAAGCTCTGTGACAGGGACACAGGCTATACATATAGCTTCATGGTTTACTGGGGTAAAGATAGTCGCGTGGAGCCGGACGGAAGCCCAGACTATATAGGGAGTGCTGGCAAGATTGTTTGGGACTTGGTGTCACCCTTATTCGGAAAGGGGTACCACTTGTACGTTGATTGCTACTCAAGCATGCCACTATTTATTAACCACTTCCTGACCGCCTGACGTCTAAAGACGTCCTTGTCTTTGAGTAGGGATATCTGAATGATGCCGGCACCTACCAGCATCATTCAGATATCATTTTTTTTTCCACCGGCGATTCCCTGCACCATAACGATCATAGCGGCAGTTCAGCCGCTTGATCGTTCATATCGGCAGCGGGAGGGGACGCTCCCGCCGCCCTCCGGTGCTTCTCCCGGGCCGCTCATGCCATCGGCGGCCATGAGAACAGATCCGTCGCCGGCGGTTGCTGTGCGTAGTGATGACTGATGACCAGATGGTCACCAGTCATCTCAATGCGCCTCAGAGGCCCGGGCGCGACGTATGACGTCACGGGCTACCGTACTCGCCGGG